>VZQC01011421.1:587042-599287 GCA_009823505.1 Rhizomys pruinosus | reverse complement strand
TATATATATATATATATATAAAATCTCCTGTGCTATTTAGACTCCATCTACTGAAAGTTAGAATAACTAATTTACATCTCCCTTTTAACATTAATTATATGTGAACAGATGCTTTGCAGACCTTTCCCTCTTTAGTGTTGAAATTATGTGACCACCCCTGATCTGAATGAAAGTGGACCATATATTTTGGATCAGTGTGCATTTAGAGGACGCACTGATTTGAACTTCTGTCAAATGTAGGAATGGCAGGTGACACTGTCTATACCCCCCTGAGCAAAAGAAGTTTCATTGAAAGAACATTTTCAGTTAGCATTCTTGTTTTAGATTAAACTCAATAAAATATTTACAAGGAATTGTGTTGAAACAAAAATGATTTCATTCAAAACAGATTTCATAGAACAATTTGATATTTTATTATCCTTGCTTAATTGACATAACAAATATATATATATATATATTACTTTGTGAATATACATATATCTTCAGATATATCTAAATGTATTAATCTGAGCATTGGTTCATATGATTATTACAATTTAAATAGATAATCATATGGCTTATTATAGACTCTTGGATTGTAATCTTTCAGTCAACCCATTAATAATCCAGTTTTCCTCATATAACTTCCACTCACTTAATTGTTTGCTTTCTATACAAATATATGGACAGTGTCAATTCTGTTAACAAGTACTCCTACTGGGAAGAACTCTGTTAACATTAAAATTATTCCTGCATACACTTTTTTAACTTTATAGCTCATTCTCATTTTCAGAAATCACTTAAAGTAGCTAACTTTCCCCTTTTCAGTGAGATTGCTTCACTCATTTTCAGAACAATTATATCATTTCATCACACTCTTCATTCCATTATGCAGTCCTCTGCCATGAAAACTACTGGATGGTAGTTTCCATGATTGCATAATTGATATTTATTTTATGTTCTTCTATAACACTAAAGGTTTGACAAATGCATAATGTGAAATGTCCATGTTTAGAATATCACATAAGAGAGTTACATGCCAGAAAGAAAAATCACCATTACTCAAATTATACCCTCCTCTTTCTGTTCCCAGTTCAGAGTCATTCTTCTTTCTATTCAGCAGTTTCTTCATTTTTAGATCCTTAAAATGTGCAGCACTTCACTGAGTTCTTCCAGAGACTAGCAATTATTCTATGCCCACGGGTTGCTTCTTGAAACCTCATATTTCTTTCTCTTTATTTAGGTATACAAAAGTATATTAATATACTTATTTAAATTCATTTGTTTCTGCTGGTTTGTAATTGTTGTGAAAAAATTACAGTACCTATTTGGGGGGGGTGAAATTTCAGATAATTTGGATAAATACCTAGCTGTCTGCCTAAGATTTAAGAAAATGGCAAGCCACCTTGCAATGTAGGAGTGAGTGCCCTTTTAGTTCACTCAATCAATAAGACCTATGAGTATTGTGCTCTTTTGCCAGAATTTGGTCTTCTCAAATGTATGGATTGTAACAACTGGTGTGTACTGGTATCACAAGATTGCAATGATTTGCATTCTTTTTTAAATTTTTTATATTTTATTTATTTATGTATTTATTTATTTATTTATTTATTTATTTATTTATTTATTTGTATGAATGTACTGTCTGCATGTAGGTCTGTGCACCCGTGTCGTGCAATGCCGTGGAGGTCAGAAGAGGGTGTCAGATTTCCCTGGAACTGGAGTTCTCCTGGAATTGGAGTTACAGACGGTTCTCAGCCGCCATATGGGTGCTGAGGATCGAACCCAGATCCTCTGTAAGAGCAGTCGGCGCTCTTAACCACTTGGCCATCTCTCCAGCCCCTGATTTGCATTCTTTGGATGAAAAATTCTGTTGAATTTGGATGAAAAATTATGTAGAGTGCTTATGGATCATTTCTGCAAACATTTATTCTTCTGCATTGGTAATGCATTTTTCCTATGGCTTTTCTCAAGAGTTTCTCTTTGACTTTAGTTTATTGCTGATAGGATGTATTACACCTAGTTGCATTTTTTGCTTGATATTCTCAGACTTTGCTAAATCCAGTTTGGCTAATATTATGCTTTAAAATTTCTTGACTATGAAGTATTCTCTTTTTCTAGCATCTTTTACACTACATTATATGACATTATACATTTATTCAATCCACCAAGTCCAAAAAGTGCTACTTATATGCTCCTAAATATGGGGCCATCCATAGTTATGGACAACTTATGAATGGCCACTGCGCCCTACCCCACTCCCCACCCCTCAAGAAATGTGTTTCTTGGGGCTGGAGAGATAGCCTAGCGGTTAAGAGCACTGACGCTCTTGCAGAGGACCCGGGTTCGATCCCCAGCACCCACATGGCGGCTAAGAACCGTCTGTAACTCCAGTTCCAGGAGAACTCCAGTTCCAGGGGAATCTGAGACCCTCTTCTGACCTCCGCGGCATTGCACGACACGGGTGCACAGACCTGCATGCAAACAATACATTCATACACATACAAAAATAAAATAAAATAAAATAAAAATTTTAAAAAAAAAGAAATGTGTTTCTTCTCCAGCTGCCCTCAACTGCCAATAACCCACCAGTCAGGTTAGGGATCAGATAGTTCTACCTGCACCACATTGGAATTATTAAATGTCTTGAACCTGTGTAGGTCTCTTGAACGTAAACGCAGCAGCTGTGATTCATGTGCGTGCTGTGTCATGTCATGTCCAGAAGACAGTATTCTATAGCTCTTCTTCCATCCTCTGGCTCTTTCATTCTTCCCACCACTGCTTCTGTGATGCACCCTGAGCCTTGGGGAAGTTGATGTAGATGTCGCAAATATGACCAAGTACTCACAATCACTTATTTTCACCACATTGAACTTTTATGTGGCTCTATATTAAATAGTACTCTGCAAAAAGAAGCTTCTCTGAGCAAGGCTGAAAGAAATACAAGTCTATGGATATAAGCATAAATATTTAGAAGGCATTTTGACAACATGACCATTTATCAAATCAATATATTCCCTCTTAGGGCCTATGACTTCCTTAGCCATTAATTTTGACTATATTTACAGTCCCAGTCATAAAATACCTCCCACAGTACAGACCTTGGAAAAAAGTGGTTTGATCCTCCCACAAATTCTTGCCACTATTGCACCATAGCTACATCTTCTGTGACAAGTCAGTCTTAGAGAATGCAGCAGACAACACTACGTAAGACTTTTGATGTTTTTTTCTCACCCATCAGGTGTCATATCACCTTTGGGTACCATGAATACCAGCTACCAGTGAGAGAGTTTCCTCATATGTTCAAGATTGATTTCTCTGTATCCAAAAGTGAAAGTTAGAATGTCTTCAGCAATAGGGTTTTACCATGTGACTCTGGTGTGTAATCCAGAGCAAGGGCAATATCCTGTATTGTTCTGGGGACCTCTGGGGCTTCCTTGAGCAGTTTACTCATAGAACAATAAAATGTGATTAGAGATAAGATTTTGATTTAGTAACAAAGCATTTTTCACCCCTGCCAGGTATTTTTGCTCAAATTCATTTTAAAATATTGTGTTTTTAATTACTTTACCATCTGGTGGTCTTTTATAATGCTTTTTTTTTAAATTTATTTCTGTATGTGTATCAATGTACTGTCTACATGCAGGTCTGTGCACCCGTGTCGTGCAATGCTGTGGAGGTCAGAAGAGGGTCTCGGATTCCCCTGGAGCTGGAGTTCTCCTGGAATTGGAGTTTCAGACGGCTCTCGGCCGCCATGTGGGTGCTGGGGATCGAACCGGGTCCTCTGTAAGAGCGGTCGGAGCTTTTAACCGCTAGGCCATCTCTCCAGCCCTTTTATAATGCTTTTGTATATTCTTAATTTTGGTCATCCTGCTCTTAGTTCCTCCATTTTCCCATCCTCTACCTACACATCCATTTGAACCTTTATTCCCCAGTATTTCCCCCAATTTTAATATCACATGTGTTCTGGTATCCCCTCATACTATATTCTTACTTGAGGTGTGAGATCACAAGTTTCCATATAGCTCTTTCATACACACTTCAATTATTTCTCCCTTCCCCTGCCCCTTTGCTGCCCTGCCCCACCACTCCACTCCCTGTCTGAACTTTTCTGTGCTCAATGTTCCCCTCCTCAACATTTAGGGTACCAGTGTACTAAGATCTTAAGTGGTTTTACTTCCTCCCCAGTCCTCAACGGTGGGTTTCTAGCTTTCTGCTTCCATGTGCATGGCAGGATAAACCTACAACAGATTTAAAGCTAGGATGCATAAATGAGAGAGAACATGTCATATTCACCATTTTTGGCCTGAGTGACCCCACTCAGTATATTTGTTCCTGTTCTATAAATTTCATGTTTCCATGTTCTCATTGTTCTTAACAGATGAATAATATTCTGCTGTGAATGTACAGCACACTCAATATCAGTTAATCACTTGAAGGACATCTTTGCCAATTCTACTTCCTAGCTATTGTGTCTAGTTTTTTCTCAAGTATTACAATGTTTATTGATAGATACAAGTATATAAAATCAGGGTATGAACATGATTTGATAGATTAAGCAGACTTAATTTCAATACTATAGTAAGGGAACAATTCAAATTCTTACCATTTGTTTCACACCCACAAAAACCACTCCAAGGGCATTAATGATCACTCAAATCTGATCAGTTTTGTGTAAGTAAACCACATTTCTTTTAAAAAAGGGCTTGTGCACTTGCCCAGGCTCAAGGATATTGACATCTAGCACTTAAAGTCCAGTACTAGAGGTAGAAATACAGGCAATATACTATTTTTTTTTTAGAAATTATTTTTATTTTTATTTATTTCTGTATGTGTATGAATGTACTATCTGCATGCAGGTCTGTGCACCCGTGTCGTGCAATGCCGCGGAGGTCAGAAGAGGGTCTCGGATTCCCCTGGAACTGGAGTTCTCCTGGAATTGGAGTTTCAGACGGTTCTTGGCCGCCATGTGGGTGCTGGGGATCGAACCCGGGTCCTCTGTAAGAGCGGTCGGCGCTCTTAACAGCTAGGCCATCTCTCCAGCCCCAGGCAATATACTATTACGGCAACAACCATCAATTACAGTTAAGGATTTTTTTTTGTAACAATCCAATGGATAATCTAATATTGCAACAACTCAAGTATTGCTGAGCAAAGAGCATTTCTACAGTATTCAGTGTTGCTATTCAGTTTTCGAACTTTAAACAGCCTATGATAACTGGCAGCAAAGAAGGTCCTTGCAATAGACTGCCTCTGCTTGAGAACTTATGATGTAATTAATGCATGCTGCTAATATACTATCTGAACATTAAAGATACTCCTAAAATATTTGATGGTAGACTATGATTAAAACATTACACTACAAAAAATCCTTATGCAGAAGGAAACCCTTACTGATGTGCTTCTGCTTTAAATATTGTGCCCCCAAATAAGTCCAGTAAGCATGCATCCTGTCTTGATCCCCCTGCATTGGCCTCCATGATACTGCTGAGGTAATCCAATAATGGCAGTCCATATTCTGAGGAGGCTGAATTCCCATTAGCTTACAAGCTGGGTTTCTCAGCAGTCCTCAGTCCACATTGGAAGGCTAACAACTAAAAAAGCTGTATCTCATGTCTTTGAGGAGTGCGAAAAGCAGTGGTATCCACAGAGCATATGCGCCTGCCTGTAAGAATTAAAGACAGGCCAAACAATGGTGCTCTTTCTTTTTTTCTTTTTGTCTTTTTACTAAGATATCAAGTTTTGTGTCTGCATCACAGTTTCTCTGGTCTTTTATTATTTATTTCTCATTGCACTTTCCTTCTGGATGCTTAAGGCCATACAGATAATTTTATACTTATATTCCAAATACCTACATTTTACTTGCCTTTTAAAATTATCCCATGACTCACCATTGTTCTTTTTGTGTTTATTTTTTTCTTTATTATCTTGACTTTTTATTTTAAAAGTTTCTTCTGATTTTTTCATAGTCTCACTGATTTTCCCCTGAAAATTATGTGTAGTCTGATAAAGAGCCATCAGATGCAGCCTTCATTTTTGCTATCACTCACTCACAACAATTTCCCCAGAATATTTTCCAGAGTTTTCTTCTTTCTGGTTATTTTTGCCTTCTATGTTTATTGCCCATTTTCAGTTCTATAGCCTTTAAGTCTTACCCATCCTGACATTCCTACACTGACAAGTCTACAATCTGTGTTGTCAGTCATTCTTGTGTGAACATGTTACTCACTCCTCAGGTGGTGCTACTTTTTGCTTCCTCTGTGTCTTGAAATTTTGTTGCCATAGTAAAAGAACAGTTTCAGCTTCAGTGACTGAAAACAGATGAATGAATTAAGAAAATTTGTTATATGTATGCAACAGAATTTTTCAGCTGTAAAGAAAAGAATAAAATGAAATTTGAAGATTAATGTAAAGAATTTGAAGATATATTTAGTGAAATAACTTGGGTTCAGAAAGATAAATACCTAAAATTCTATATCATATGTGGAGTCTAGCTTCTAAGTTTTATGTATGTGCGTTTATGAAGGAGTCTGTGGGGGTATAGGTAATTAAATTAGAAAGAAGCCTATCAATATAGAGGTTTAAGGAAGAATAGTGGAGAAGGGTAATAGAAGTCTAGAAGATGTGTCCATTGAAATGGTAAAAAAGATTGGAAAGGTGCAGAAGTGTACAAGTTGAGGTAATGGTGGGATAGGGGAAAGGAGCTGGGATATGTGATTCAACCAAAACAAAATACTATGAAAATGTCATAAACAAACAATATATATGAGAATTAATAATTAACAGGTAAAAATGTTGTATTAGTCACTTTTCTGTTGCTGTAATAAACAACCCCATGGTTGTCAACAGCTCCAGAGAGAGTGGACTGTTTTACCTCTCATCCACCTGTGCCCCTTTTCTAAGCCTAGGGAACAACCTGCGGAAGAGGGGGCGTGGTAGAATGTAAGGGCTGCGATTGGGGTGAATGGTGAAACTACAGCAATGTAGTCTGGACACTCATTTGATCAACTTGATTGAACAAACAACCTGTCACCCCCCACTGGATGGTGGGGCTGTAGGGGTTTGGCACAACAGCCTGCAGATAGGGTTTGCATGAAGGATGCTTGTACTCATGGATTATCACTTATAGCTAAAAATGAAAAAAAAAAACTGAGAGAAAGATGCACGACAGTTATGGCAGAATGCATGATCTGGGATGGGGTGGGGGTGGGGGGGTAGGGAAAGGGAAATAAGCCTGAACTGAATTGGAAAAAATGTATGAAATGTACAAAGCATCAATTAAAACTAATTTAAAAAAAAAATAAACAACCATGACCAAGGGAACTTATAAAAGGAAGAGTTTATTTGAGCTTATGATTGACGGTTCCAGGGAATTAGAGTCCATTGTGGCGGGAGGCATGGTGGCCAGGGCTGGAGCAGCAAGCTGAGAGTCACATCTCGCAAAGAACACAGGAAGCAGAGAGAGAGAGACTGGAGATCTCAAGGCTTGTTAAACTCACTAAGCCCGCCCCCAATGACTACTTCATCCAGCACAGCCACACCTTCTAAGACCTCCAAGAACAGTGCCATCTACTGGAGACAAAATGTCTGAATACTTAAAGCCTATGGGGGACACTCTCATTCAAACCACCACAAATGTATATACCCTCAATGGAATTATATTCAATCTCAAAACCCAATAAAATCATAGTGTTTTCAGGAAAATGGGTACAAATAGGGAATATCATATTAACCTTATTATGTCAGATTCACCGAAACTTATATTGGATGGTTGCTCTTATTTTCTGAACCTAGATTTTATATAGGGACATAAAACCTCACATGTCATATCATCTGAATTTAGAAGCAATACTGTCTACTGGAGTTAATAGAACTAAAATGAGGGAGAGAGTTGTTAAAGAACAGGGTTGAGAATGAGATAAAAAACATTATATGAAATGCCCTTCTGAAACTCAGAATGATTTACAATGAAAATAACCAATAAATAGAGAATGGGAGGTCATTTTGACAAGTCAAGTTAACATTTTATTTTATATTAAACAAATGATCATTGTAATTTTCTCACTGACAGAATAAAGGCAAAAATGGTCATCAGAATACATACAGAAATAATCATTTGGTAACAATCAAACCTTCATTTAACAAACACTTAAAGGGGCTGAAGAGATAGCTCAACCATTGGAAGTGTTGACTGCTCTTGCAGAGAAACTGGGTTTGATTCCCACCACCCACATGGCAGCTAACTACTCTCTGTAACTCCACTTCCAGGGGATCCAATGCCCTCTTCTGATCCACCCCACCCCAGCATTGCAGGACACAGGTGCATTCACACATCTAGGCAATTCTATCCTACACATAAAATAAAATAAACAAAATGTTTTTTTCTTATTTTATTTATTTTTTTATTTTTATTGATGCTTTGTGTATTTCATACATCATTTTCCAATTCAGTTCATGCATATATCCCCTTCCCTACCCATCCCAGATCATGCATTCTGCCATAACTTTTCTGCATCTTTCTCTGCTTTTTTGTTTTGTTTTGTTTTCATTTTTTTTAACAATAAGTGATAATTTGTGAGTACAAGCTTCCTTCATGTAAAACCAATTTGCAAACAGTTGTGCCCAAACTCACACAGCTCATGGGTCCCACCATCCAGCAGGGGGACCTTGTATGTTCAATCAAGTTGATCAAATGAGTGTCCAGTCTATATTGTTGTAGTTTCACCATTCACCCCAATCGCAGCCCTTAAATTCTACCACGCCCCCTCTTCCACCTGTGCCCCTTTTCTAAGCCTAGGGAACAAAATGGTTTTTTAAAAAGCTTAGAAAATTAGGAATAAATATAGTTTCAATTTTATGGAAGACATTAACTTTCCTTCAGTAAATATCATACTAAATATTAAAATATTGTGCAAGCCCAAAATAAGATGGCCTAATTTTAATAATAAATTCATACTGACTATGTAGTTAAAGGAAATAAAGCTTCCTTGGTACTACATGTGAAGAAAAATGGTACACACATGGTCAATGAACTCATGACAGAACTTCTAGGGAATTATATATCAAGCAAACGTTAATTAGAATCACAATGAGATCCCATTATACATCCAATAAAATATAAAAAGTACAAAGTCACCAAATGATGAATAGGGTAGGGAGCCAGATAAGTCCTCATATATTCCTGATTGAAATATACAATCTGACTACAATTTCAGTAACAGTTTGTGGACATGAAAATTTTCTAAACATAACTAAAGAGTAGAACAGTAGAATCTAGCAACTACACGCAGTGATTTTCACAAAAATTAATATATATGTCCACTAAGAGACTTGTACATAAGTGCATGGGATAGTTTTATTTATAGTTTTATTTAAAAGCACAAATATGGCATCAACCCAAATGACCAGTACCCAGAAAGCGAATAACCAAGTTCACATTTTCTGTATAAAGGATACTTCCCTACAATAGAAAAAAAAAAAAAAAAAAGCAAGATGCGAGTGCACACACACACACATACACAAGCACACAGAAGCACTGTGTGTGTGTGTGTGTGTGTGTGTGTGTTTCCTGAATGTATGTAAGTGCACCCATGTCTGGCAATGTCCTTGGAGGCCAGAAGATGACATAAGATTCCCCTGGAACTGGAGATTCTGATGGTTGTTAGTCATCAGGTAATGATAAGAATTGAACATGTATCTTCTGCTAGACCAGTCAGTGCTTTAAATTGTTGAGACATCTCTTTAGCACTTTAAAATATTGAGCTTCTGCACATTTCATACAACAGTTCTTAATCAAACTTATACTCCCTTCTCCCTTCTTGCCCCACTCCTCATGTATTCCACCATACATGTTAGGTCCTATCCAGTCAAGCAATTGTACCCAGATATCCTTAGGTGCAAATTCATCAACTGGAATCAGTCGTCTCAGCCTATATAGAGATCATAAGACATTCTCCCTCATCCAGTAATAATCACTCTCCAATTGTTCCCAAACTAGAGCCAGCCCACCACTCATTTGTCTCACTCCACTCTGGGCCCGTCTGAGTTGACATGGGTACTGATTTCAATGCTACCATCGCCACAAATCCACATGTGCAAGCTTCCAGTGCTCTGAGAGCTTCCACTTCTCTGTGTTCATGAACCAGCCCTGACTTTTACAATTTTTCTGTTCCCTCTTCTGCAATGGTCCCTGAGCTATGAGTAGCTGGGGTTTTATATAGAAGCACAGTTACCTAGGGGATAATTGACAGCTTCATATTTGGACTTAAAGCCCTCTCAATGGTACTGAACTCATGGATAGCACTGAAAACACAGCCAAATACACATGGATGGGAAGGTCATAGATCCAAGAGTACACCCTATCTGTGTCATATCTGTAGGCAAATTAAATTTCTTACCTTTTGCTAAATAAGGATCCTTATATTTACAGACAAGAATACCTTACACCACTCATTAAAGTAGCTTTTTTTTGCCACAGATGGAGGCTATTGCAGAATCCCACAACTGAGCAGACACAGAGACTATATACCAGAGAGATGTCCAGTCCTAGGTAACCTCTACACCTATGGTCCATGGAGCATAGTGGAATGAGGAGTACAGAGAAAGAGTAATGCATCTCTCAACTCTCACCAGTGATGCTCCCATACATAACAGAGTGCAATACACACAGAAAGGCACACTTGGGCAAGTGTTAAATAAAGACTAAGAGACTGCAGATGTTTGTCCCTAGATAATTTTTTTTTCAGTTTGAGACAGTTTTAAAATTTCATGCTGAACAAAGGAGCTGGGAACAAATGTGTGCATAGTCTGTTCACTTACATCAATTTAAAAATTGACAAAGCTGCAGTGTGAAGATTGTAAAGGGAGTAAAGCTAGCTTACATTTGGGGAAAGAACTGACAGAGTAAAGAAGCAATGGGACTTTTCAAAATATTTTTATTACATTTAGTTATATATATTTATTTGTTTGCTTGTTTTTTATTGGATGAAGGGGAAATGCCATGGTCTGCTTGTGGAGATCAGAGCCACTTACAGGGGTTGGTTTCCTCCATCCTCCATGTGGATCCTGGGGATTTAGATCTGGAAGGGGTGCCTCGAAGCAACTGCACAAAAAACCATCTAGCAAATCCATGTACTGGATATTTTTTCTTGAAATTTTGCAACTCTCATACAATATATTTTGGTGGTATTTAGATTTCCACCCATATCCCCACCTCTCCTTATCCCCCTGCCCAAATTACATAATTTAATATATATTATATTACATAATGTAATACATAATATATATTACATTAAATATACTATATAATTTAAGTGCTCATAGCCTCACTCTTTCCTATGCTGAAAGTAGCTTCACTATACTCATGTGCTTTTGTTAAAGTTCACAAGAAATATTGCATCCTTGCCTTTAAATCTTTTTGATTATTTATACATAAATCATCTCTTGTTACCTAGAAAGTGTAAGCATTAACTTATAATAGATTTGATAATCAAGGTTGGGTAATAGCAGAACTACTAAAACGTTATATTAATAAAGGTGTAAAATATGGATACAATTCCAAAAGGGAAAGAAAAATAAAACTGCAGCATCAATCAATTATATAGATACATAGATATATGAACATATATGGTCATGAATTAATCTGAAGGGAAATGAGACAGGAGTGATACAAACAAAATGGCCCAACTTGAAAAAAAATTAGAAATTACCTAATTAGCTGACAGATTAACATATCACTATATTGATACTTGCTTTTAAGAAAAATTAACATATTTCTGTTAATAATTGCTTTTAACAACACCCCAAATACTTAGCTGAGCATGGTGGTTCATGACTTTGATCTCAGGACTCTGAAGACAGAGGTAAGCAGATCTCTGTGAGTTCAAGGCCAGACAAGTCTACAAAGTGAGTTCTAGACCAGCTTGGCCTACAGGGCGATGCCGTCTCAATGAAACCAAGAAAAACTAAAGCTAAAATCAACAACAACAAAAAAAACTGAAATCCTCCATGTTCTCCAATATTTGTTTTTTTTTTAATTTTTTTTATTTATTTTATTTTTTTTTTATTGATGCTTTGTGCATTTCACACATCCAATTCAGTTCAGGCATATTTCCCTTTCCCTTTCCCCCCACCCCCACCCCAACCAAGATCATGCATTCTGCCATGACTGTCCTGCATATTTCTCTCAGTTTTTTTTCCATTTTTTAGCTATAAGTGATAATCCATGAGTGCAAGCATCCTTCATGTAAAACCAATTTGCAGGCTGT
>VZQC01011421.1:460060-584112 GCA_009823505.1 Rhizomys pruinosus | reverse complement strand
TTTCTTTAACATAACTGTAAAGTTTCCTTACTTTAGTAAAGGGACATAAATTCTTTCTTCACATTCTTGCCAATTTCCAATACATGTTTAGGATAAAGATTACACTTAGGCCACTTATAAATAGTTAGTGTTAATCAACATGGTAAACATTCATACAACAATTATTGCAAATTAACCACTTTAATGTTAATCATTTCCATTTATGCTTTTTTCAGTGTTGATTTCTAACATCTTTAAAGGAGGTAATTTTACTATCCTGAGAAGATGCCAACTTTTTGAGTCATCAACATCAGTTAAAAATAAAGGAGGATCACCTTGAGCTCCAGAAATGCAAATCAACTGGAAAAACACCAGCTGGCCTTAATCTTTCAGCATTGCAGTTTAGTCTACCTCATGTCAGCAGGCTAGCAGGTATGCTTTTTATAGAAACAGGAGCTGAGCAGATGTAGCTGCTTGCTTTCTTGTCAAAAGTGAAATTCTCCCTTTCCCAGCTGTATTCAACACCCACCCCTTTGACACACACAGACTAAAATTGTACAAATATACATTTAGGAAACAGTAAAGTATTAGTGAAAGTCGTTATGTGGCATAAGAACATGAGAATGTTTAAAAGACCACTATCTTTATATTCTGACATGTTAGATAACATAGACTTTGATCTTTTGTGTTAAATTATTAGTACAAAAATAAGCAGCAATCGCTAAGTAAGTACTTTTTAAAGAGACATGAATGAAATGAAATGGCCATAAAAGTTAACCTGAGGTTATGTTCTAGCTTAAAAATATTCATCAAAAGTTCACTCTGATAAAAATCTCACAGTATTCTGATACAATCTACCCATCTATTCTTTTGTGCCCTTATTTTATTTTATTTTATTTTATTATTTTATTTTATTTTATATTTTAGTCTTTTTTTGAGACAGGGTCTCCCTGTAGCCGCAGCTGTCCTGGAACTCGCTCTGTAGACCAGGCTGGCCTTGAACTCACAAAGATCCGCCTGTCTCTGCCACCCAAGTGCTAGGATTAAAGGCGTGCGCCACCACGCCCGGCTCTTGTGCTCTTATTTTTAAAAAAACATAATTCACTCTCTCCTTTTCTATGTTACTGTGTTCCAAAAAAGATGAAGAGGTAATATATGCAACCAAAAATAATCACTTCTTATAATAAGAAAAGGTTAAGACCGTTTATACACTGACTCAGAGACTTGAAGTGATAGATGTACTAAGACTCTGATGGAATCCACATAGTATTCAAGGCAGATTGCATGACTTGGTGTATTTTCACCTAAATTTGGAAAATAAACCCTCCCATTTTTGAACATGGAATGGAACACATTCAAAATTTATTGCATTAACAAGAAATAGAGCCTTACATCACTGAATGACTCTTCTACTTTCTGAATATTCAGTCATCTCTTTTCATGCCTTGTACTTCAGTATTTCATCAAAGATTGTCATAAATCTAATAACAGGACAATTACTTCCTCCAGTGTAACAGTGAGTCCTGTTTATTTCATAATAATGCATTTGAACTGCTCTTCTGACTGTGGACCTTTGAAATTTTAATTTATTAAAAAAAGTAATAATATTTCTGGTAATGTGGCTCTCCCATAAACTGCACAATATGTAGCTTATGTGAGAGGGCTGGAGAGCATTAATTCAAACCAAATTGTGTACCAGGCCTTGTTCCAAGTACTGTGGACACCACCGAGAATGAAGGCCAGCTGTTATAGAGCTTACTGGCTTTCTCAGAATAAATTCATATTAATGTATCTCTTCACTATGTGAGTAAAGTATGGTAAAAAGTCTTTAAATGTAGGATTAAAATCACTGAGCATATATCAGTCATTATCTATTTATAGGCCACATTGGTTTATGTTTATGGTATAGTTTTATACCAAATGAATAAAAAGTATTTTTTTTTTTGTCTTTTTGAGACAGGGTCTCCCTTTCGTCCCAGCTAGCCTGGAGCTCACTTTGTAGAACAGGCGGGCCTTGAACTCACAGAGATCCACCTGGCTCTGCCTCCCAAGTGCTAGGATTAAAGGTGTGCACCACCATACCCAGCTGATATTTCATTCTTAATCCTATTTTCCTCTCAGAGAGTTTTCAATCCGAAAAGTTTTTACTCCCCTATTGTGGGAATGAAACTTCGTTCTCTGCCCCTGGTGTAAAAAAAGGATATCATTGGAGGAAAGACTGCCGCTCAACCTATGATAAAGATGGGGAAAATTGCCACCTTTAAACTCCTAGATGGGCAGCTGCTAGCCCAGGGGAAAAAGGGGGAAAAAGAGTCGGTGCATGCCCTCTGGGCAGCGCCTGTTTTAGAAGGCTCACATCTTGCACTGACGATTAAAATTGGGGGAAGTTCTTTTAAATGTTTGATAGATACAGGGGCAGATAGAACTATTATAAAACAGCAAGAAATGCCCCCTGACTGGCCCTTGCTCCCAGGACCTAAACTTCTAGGAATAGGAGGGCCCTCACAGTCTTACATAACTAAAAATGTTTACACCTGGGAAGACCCTGATGAAAACACAGGTCAGATTTGCCCATTAATAGCACCCACTAATATCAGTCTGCTAGGGTGAGGCATTTTAGAGGCTTTGGGTGTGGTTATTGCCACTCCATGAGAACAACCATGCCCAGACTGGGGGAAAATGCCTCCATCATCTCAGCAAGAAGCACCCCCAATCCTGAGGGTCACTGCAGAGGATTTTCCCCCTCGTCTGGACTGGAAGTCAGATGATCCAGTCTGGATTGAGCAGTGGCCCTTACCAGGGGAGAAATTACAAGCTCTCCAAGACTTAGTCAAGGAACATTTTCATTGGGATGCATCCATCCATCTTGCAGTCCCTGGAACACCCCTGTGTTTGTCATTAAAAAGGCAACAGGAGGTTGGCGTCCCTTACAAGACCTGCAAGCCATTAACAGAACTATGCATATATGGGGGTCTCCACAGAGGGGCCTCTCCCTTGCCTCTGCTATTCCAGCTAACATCCCTCTGCTAGCCCTAGATATAAAAGACTGTTTATTTTTCCATCCCCCTCCATGCTGAGGATTGCAAGTGGCTCGCTTTCTCAGTTCCTGCAATTAACAATTCAGGTCCAGTAACTTGTTACAAGTGGACTGTCCTACCACAAGGTATGGCCAACAGCCCAACTCTCTGCCAAGAGGCAGTAGCAGCGGCTCTTAAACCCGCTGAAACAAGGTCTGCAAGTCTTCCATTATATGGACAACATTTTAGTTTGGGACAAATCATCAACTGACCCAGCAACTTTAAAGGACAGGCTTGTACCATCCTTAGAAGCTTTTGGATTTAAAATAGCCCATGCTAACGTTCAAATGATTCCCCCAATTCATTTCCTAGGCACTGAAATTTGCTGAAATTTCTCTCACTGCAGTGAGACCTCTCAAACCTGTACTCTCCCTTCCTCCCAAGCTCACCCTAGCATCCCTTCAGTCCTTCCTAGGAATTTTTTTTTTTATTAAGGAACTTTTTAATTCCCAAATATCATTATAACTCTTTTAGAACATAATTCAATTTGTGACATTTCCAACCACTCATGGCAAAGAGAAGTTCTGTTAGTAAGACCTGGCAGTGTTTGCTTCATTGTACAAATCAAGAAGCATGGACCTTTCATTCATGGTCACCATGGATCCACTGCCAGTACTGGTATAGCGTCCTTAAGAGGGGCTGAGCAAAGAGGTAGCAAGGGACCCCTGCACCCTGGGTTCTTTTTACAATTCCATGGGCAGTAGCTGTGATCTGGAGGGATATCTTGCTTCATTTTACTGGACACCTCTTGCGAAGAGCATGCACAGGTCACCTCCTTTCTGAAACAGCCTTTTGCTGTTTCCAGACCCAATTCATATTTGCATTTTTACCATCAACAAACTAATGGAAACACTTAGCAATGGCAGATTTTGTTTTTAAAGCACAAGTAGCAAGAGCGTTCTCCTAAACTTCCTAGGAAATCTTAACTGGCTCTGCCCACGGCTGTCCATCCCCACCACAACTCTGCAGCCTCTCTTTGACCTTCTTTGAGGTGACAGAAATCCAGCTTCCAGGCAAAAGCTCACAGCAGAAGCCTCAGAAGCTCTGGCTGAAGTCAAAAGAGCTCTCCAGAGCATGGCATTAGCACATGTCACACCCTCCCTTCCTGTGCAGTTGCTTATTTTTAACACTGCCCCCATGCTTATAGGGGCCCTTTACCAATCCAGGGGAGTACTAGAGTGGCTACACATGCCCATAGGGGGAACTCCCCGACGGTTAATTGAAATGGATTCTTTAGCTGCTATGATAAGAAATGGGAGGGAACATTCCCTGCAGACACCAGGGAAGGAGCCTGATGTCATAGTGACACCCTTCTCCTTCTTGGATAGCCAGTGGCTGATGAGAAATCATGTTCATATAGCTGTAAGCCTCATGGGATTTTCAGGACAGATAGAAAATCACTACCCTAATGAAAGGTGGGTCTCCGCTCTCCCATTGTTAAACTGGCTTCCTCCCCATCTTTTCCAAGATGTGCCTATAAGGCAGGCCACATCTATTTTTACAGATGGAGGGAAGCGAGGGGCTGCAGCCATCATTTATGACAACCTGGACCAAACCCCTCAGCTCCTGTTTCACCCTCTCCCTGACCATTCCTCACAGTGCAGAGAACCCTGTCCTGTTTATCTAGCTCTCAAAGAAGCCAACAGGCCTCTTAATCTCTTCTCAGACAGTATCTATGTGATCAATCTGCTGCCCTGGCTATCCAGATCCTTCATCTGATTAGACAAAAAATCCCCTCTCCCCGCTTCTCATTGCAGTTTCATCCCTCTTACAGAATAGGAGTCACTCCCTCTTTATACAGCACATCCGTGCCCACACCTCCTACCAGGACCTCTCTCTGAAGGCAACTGTCTTGCAGACTGAGTCTCCTTTACAGGGGTTTATGTCCTATCCCTCTCTAGAGCAGAAAAATTCCACTCCCTCACCCATGTTACCTAAAAGGCCTTCAAGCTCACTTTCCTAAAATTCCTTCCACCCAACTTCAGGGAATCCTTATAAGTTGTTAGTCCTATTCTACTCTAGATAAACCACTTGTACTACAGGTTTTGAGGAATTAGCCCCAGGGGGTTGAAAGCCAATGCACTCTGGCAAACTGATATTACACACAAAGCTTCTTTTGGAAAACAAAAATGTGTATTTGTCACCATAGACACTTATTCCAGATCCATCTGGGCTATTCCCCATACAGGAGAGAAAGCCAAGGACCTCACTGCCCACCTACTTTCTACCTTTGCTACCATGGGCATACCCAAACAGATTAAAATGGACAATGGGCCAGCTATTTGCTAGCTCTCAATTTAAATCATTTTGTCAATTATGGTATATTGCACATTATACAGGTATCCCTCATAATCCACAGGGACAAGGCATCATAGAACAGACCCATCAGATCCTAAAAAATCAATTATTAAAACAAAAGGTGGGGAAATACCCTCCTAACACCCAGCTGGCAATGGCATTGGCAACTCTAAACCTCTTTAACATTTATGGAGATTCAAAGTGTCCAGCCATAGTCAAACATTGGCAGACACCCAGCACTGTTCCTCAAATACTTGTCAGATGGAAAGACCCCTTAGACAATCAATGGAAAGGACCTGATCCACTGTTAACAACTGGGAGGGTCTTTGCTTGCATCTTCCCACAGGATTGTCCAAGACCCATTTGGATTCTGGCCAGAAATGTCAGATTCATCCCCACCAACCAAAAAGATGGCACACCTGTCGCTCTGGAAGAAACTTGAACAACTCCTCACTTCTGAAAAAATCCATGTGTCCTCCCTCTGCACCCATCTGCCATCCTTTTAGCTGCTCTGATAGTTCAAACTAACTCTATCTCTTCCCAGCCTGAGAACAGACCTCTGACCTGGACCCATGTCTGGTGATTTTTGTCAGAGAAACTTGGGAAGGAAGAAATCAGGTAATTGGAACCTTGCAAGGCTGCAGCTAGGCAATCACAATTACTGTGCTTCCCAATTCCACCACTACATCTTAGGCACCCCTTACCTGTTTCCCCCATCTTAACAAAGAATGTTGTTTTCAGGAAGCTGATACTTATGGTGGTTGCAGATTCTGGTCTTGCAGGTTGGAGAGTGTTTGCAGCCCCAAGAAGCCTGTTTCAAATCCAAAACAACCAGTTTAAAATTAATATACAGGACCCCTGGAGTGAGTACTGGAGAACTGGAGTACAGGGAAAACTCTATCCTTACAGCAACACCTGGTACCCTACGGCAGATATCTGTATCTCTCTCCAGCTTGTTCTAGCTCCTCAACCAATCCTCACTCAATCCCACATTCTGTTACAGGAGTCCAAAATGGAAGGAAAGCTGCAGTCCACTGTAACATGGCCTTAGTACATTGAATACACCAGAGACCTTCTCAATTACACCACCCAACCTAATGTCTCCCAATGTTTTTTCTGTACATCCCTCACATGCCCTCTTTTCACTGCTGTCCCCTCTAACACCTCCTTACAGGAATCTGCCCCCATGGATACAGAGCCAGTGTTTCACGGCATTCCTCTCTTTGACCAACTTAGTACACTTCCTAATTGTTTAGTAAGAGCTGCTGCGGCCCCAGACCCCAGGTGCCTCCGATATGTCCCTCTCGACAGGACTCTGTGTGTCAAATCACCATTCTTTCTCTGGTGTGATGGCACCGCATCCCTCTGTGCAAATGCTACTGGTTCTGGAATTAGTTTGTCCGTAATTATCACCCCTCAGCTCTTCCTTTATGAGAAGGAGGAAGATTCCGAATATTACAATGATTCTTGCCTCGCCCTATCTCTGTAAAGTTCCAGGCCCCTTCCCTTGAGGCACTGAGCAGAATGTCACACCTCTAGTCACCTGTTGCACAAACCAGAGCTCTGCAGCGCCCCCAATTAGAACCAAGTTGGCTCACTCCTCCCTTCTGCCTGCTCCCCACTTCCTTGCCCAAAGCAGAGTAGTCTTGAATATATTGACCTCTCTGAGAGAAAATAAAAGGAGTTCCTATCCTCCCCGGCTGTGTGTGTGTGTGTGTGTGTGTGTGTGTGTGTGTGTGTGTGTTTGTTCCTAGGGTGATCTCCTGTGGTTTTACCTCCCCTCTTCTTGCAGGAGCAGGCTCAGAGACTGCCAGCTTGCAGGCAGAAGGCAAGTCCTGGAGCTGAGCCAAGAAGGGAAGGACAGCATGTGGAAGGCAGTCACATGTGACTCAAAGACACTGACCCGACACCCTGTCTCTTTATGATTCCTATTAATAACATATTGAAAAATAGTTTTACAAATCTATTTAAATTGTGTATTTCCAAAGTCATCACCAAAATGAAAATATATGCATCATTACCAAGAGAAATCTTTCATAGAGAGCTGAAGATATCTCTCAGATATTAAAGCACTGATTGCTCTTACAGAAGACCTGGGTCCATTCCCAGCACCCATATGACAGCTTGGCCTGTTATTTACAATTCCAAAGAACCTGATGACCTCTTATTACCTCTGCAGGCACTGCAAGATATGGTGCCTTCACACACATGCAGGAAGTACTCTCATACTAATAAAATTAATAAAATAATATTTAAAAATTTAAAAATACAGGATTGGCCAATTTTTTAGACTGACTGCTAGCTGCATCCTATGTAATAATCTCACTCAGAGTAAAATGTTTATACTCATTTGTGGATGCTAGCACCAAATACCTAGTTGAATGGCAAGCTGAGTAATGTTAATGTTCTGTTTCATATTTTATCTGAAAGCAACTGTGTTGTTATAATGTGAATCCCTTAATGGGCTCTAGAATTAACTGACTATTTACAGACTTTGTAATTATGGTATATGGGTGGAGAGTATGTATTTGTGTTTTAATATAAAATTAAAGGGAAAATTGTGAATTCCTAAACATATTTTGGAATTAACATACAGTTTATTTTCAGAGGTCATAATTTTGGTATATATGTGATGTATATATGGGCAATATTTGGAACAATACAAATAGGAGGGAACAACAAAAACAGAAGTCCTGGGTAGAAGAACTGACTGAAACAGTTAACTTCTGTCCAAAGCAGTAAACGTCTGCAGAGAAAAATTTTACAAGGACTGAGATAAAGTTGCAAGACATGTATGGCAGAATGCATGAACTGGGGTGGGGTTGGGGGATAGAAATGGTGATGTGTCTAAATCGGACTGAGAAGTGTATGAAATACAAAACACATCAATAAAAAATATTTTATAAAGAAAATAAAGTGTATATACACATTACCAAGCAAAAATAAGTTCTAAATATGCAATTGAACAACGCATTGCTTTTTTGAGTATTCACAATTCAAATCTAATGTTAGTAAGTGAAAAATGAAATTATTATGATATTGAAGTAGTGATATGTTATCCAAAACATGAAGATGTGTTTTTGCACTGACACAGCATCTAAATCCTGCCCTCAGGCAGCAGCTGATATTGTACTTTATTAGCCATCAACAAATTGGCTGCACTGTGGGCTAATGTTGATGATTTAAGGACAGCAGAGTTAATACTGAGGTTCACAGTGTCAGTCTGGAGGAGAAACATTAATTGATCTCCTGAGAATAAAAAGCCATCAAAGAATGTCTTCTATTCTGAGCTCTGATGCCTTTCAAACAAGGCCTTAAATGCTCTTGGTAAAGTGATGAGAAACATAATATAAAACTGATTTTCACTTAAGTCTTACTGTAGAGAAAGTCAGGTTCCATTAGACTCTGAAATGGGAAGAATACAGGAGTTTTTATCAAGAATGTTTCTTCTCCATTGTCCCGTCACACGGCAATCAATCACTCATTAACCAGTTTAATTTTCTAAGCAAAATTTCCACAATTTACTAACCCCAAATTCATGCTTTCAGATATTTTATATTAATATCCTCTTTCTTCTAACATATTGCAATACAGCTCAAAAACTGAAAGCATAGGTATCTCTTATGTAGTCACACTGAGGACCAAACTCACTGGGACCCCAAATGATTTTAGAGATAGGAAATAATTTCTAAAACATAATGCATGATTTTGTAAGTTCTACAGATAGTTCACATACACTATTATATTTTTCTTTATTTGATCTCCTTAATAGATACAAGTTCATTTTTATACATCCTCTGCTGTATTTGATCTTCCTCCCTCTGTGCCGCCCCATCTAACTGTCCCTTTTATTTTTATCCTCTTTCCATCCAGTACTGTTTATTCTCCTTTCATCATATTTGAAGTAGGTAAAGTGATCCAGATGCAGTGCCCAGAATGCTTGGAACTAAAAATCTGGAAGTTCCAGTGTGCCTGATTGGTAAGTGTGTGAATGGGTGTTAGTTTCCTTCTGATTCTGAAAGTGCTCTATTGTGCTACCAGTGTTGGCAATGATGCCTTTGACTTATGTGTCTGTGCTACTGAACTTGAAACCATATTGTTCAAAATCATGCTCTATTCTTTTATCTTCTTTATATTTGTAATTTAGGCAAGGAATGCACAGAGATGCCTCTAAGAAGCATGTGTTGAAAGTGTTAGACATGTCAGCACTCTACAAACCCTGCCAAGGATCTCCATAACTCTGTTCTACTGTTTGCTTCCTTTCTGTGGTATGATTATGGAATGTTAGTGTGATGAGGAAGATTTCACAGGCTCCCAGCTCTAGATAATGAATTACTGTCAACAAATGATTGTGGAAGGGAGGAGAGTAAGTTTACTTCAGGGATGAGCTCCCTGAGGGGTTATCCAAACCCAGTTGATCAGCCATCAACAAGTACATTGTAATGTGAGCTCAACTAAATGGGCTCAGTACATTATATAATATAGGTACATGTAACAATAATAAGCAAGGGAGAGATCATGAGAAGGAATTTGGAGGGAGGAAGAGCGGGCACCGTGGGGATGATATGAGTACAATGCTCATGTATGGAATTCTAAAAAGATAAAAATAGAATAAAAGTGAGCAAGTCATTTTATATTTTGAGTCACTGATGTCATAAGTAGTCAAACCTAGATAGTATATCTCCATAGATCTACCTTCCTAGGACCTTTTTCAACATCTTGGATAATTCTTGTGAAATGTATCCATTCTAAGTGATTCATAAATTATAATTCAAATATGTACATAGCTAGCAATTTCTATATTGCCAGGCATGGTGGCACACACCTTTAATCTTAGCACTCTGGAGGCAGAGGCAGGCGGATCTTTGTGAGTTCAAGGCCAGCCTGGTCTACAGAGCGAGTTCCAGGACAGTTGGGGCTATAGGGAAACCCTGTCTCCAAAAGACAAAAGAAAGCAAGTTAATAAATACTCATGTCAGGACCAGGTATAGCAAAATATACAATAGGGTATGGAAATATAATTAATAAAATATTGTGATACAGTCATGGAAGAAATGAGGAATAATGACTTTAAAATACACAGAAGACATATAAACATAGTTATAAAACACGAAAGTTAATGAAAAAAGTCATATTTAAAATTAAAATACTATAGGGACTGGAGAGATGGCTCAGTGGTTAAGAGCACCAACTGCTCTTGCACAGGACCCAGTTTTGAGTCCCAGCACCCACATGGCAGCTAAGAACTGTTTCTAACTCCAATTCCAGGGGAATTTGACACCCTCTTCTGACCTCTGCAACACTGCATGACAAAGGTGCACCAACCTACATGCAGGCAGTACACTCATACACATAATAAAATAATAAATTTAAAAATTAATAATACTACTATAAACTGTAAGCTTCCATTTGAAAAGAATTTAGTAACACACAATCCAAATTCAAATCCCCTAATTACCATCAAAGTAAATTCGTATATGAATTCTTCACATGGCATTTTGGAGTACTTTTTAATGCTAAAATAAAAACAAATTACATTATAATAGAATAGAATCACTGTCAACTCAACACAGGGAAATCCAACACTTGAAAAATTAGAAGATGTTTAACAAAATTTTTAAGTTTGGAAAGAGCTATACATCTACCCTTGGATAAGCATATCATGAACAGTATTAGAGAGAGTTTACTTTGAAAGAAAACAAAGGAGGAAGAAAACAAATGACCCACTCAAAAGATGGAGTGAAGCGCTGAACAGAGAGCTCAGAAATGAAGAAGTAAAGATGGCTGAGAAACATCTTAAAAAGTTTTTAATGTCGCTAACCACTCCTGTGTATATACCCACAAAACTCATCTTACTGCAGAGATACATGCACATCTACGTTTATTGCATCTCTCTTCACAATAGCAAAGAGCTGGAAGCAACCCAAGTGTCCCTCAACTGACTGACGAGTGGATAGAGAAAATGTGGTACATCTACACAATGGAATTCTGTGCAGCTGTAAAGAAAGATGGAATCATGAACTTTGTAGGTGAATGGATGGACCTTCAAGCCATTGTGCTAAGTGTATTTTTTTGAGTCTTTATTTAAAGTTTTTCAAAGCAGAGAATTATTATTCTTGGGGGAACTTTACAGCTTCTGTCTGGTCTCTGTCCCAGTTCCTCTCCTGTTTTAGTTCCCTCCAATCTGTATTGCTTCGACATATGCATATATATGTATATCTATATCTAGCTATCATCTATCTATCTATCTATCTATCTATCTATCTATCTATCTATCTATCTATCTATCTATATGTCATATTCAACTTATATAATCTGTACACAAACTGTCATTTCCATATCATATTTCAGGATTCACATTTTTTTTCTTTTTAAATTTGCATTATACTAAAAGATACCTACGTATCCTCCATCCAAATACCAAAATTAGAAAGTCTAAAAATAGGTAGTGGGTTAATTCTAGATCCTGTTAAGGGATTTACATTATAAGAGCACAGTTGCTTTCAGAGAAAGGAGTATATAACATCAATGTTGCTCAGTTTGCCTTACAACTCAGTACTAGGTGCTAGCATCCACAAATGAGGGATACTGTTCTTTGTTTTCTTTCTTTATTTCTGAAAGCAACTGTGCTTTTATAATGTGAATCACTTAATGGGTTCTAGAATTAACTTACCACTTATTTTCAGACTTTGTAATTGTGGTATATAGGTGGAGGGTCTATATTCATATTTTAGAGTAATATAAAATTATAGGGAACTGTGAACTCTTAAATAAAATATTTTATCTATTATTAAATAAGAAAAAAAGAAAAGTCATGAATGCAACAACATGATGTCAGCCATAAGGAATTTGTGACAAGTTTTTCAAAGAGAATTTGAATGTTGATGTCAGCTACTAATTTTGATGTCAACTGCTAATTCAGCTAAGTTTTTTTTAATAAAATATTTTTATTGGTGTTTGTGTGTTTAATACATCCTTTCTCAGTCCAATTTAGACACATTCCCTTTGCCATGCCCCCACCCCACCCCAGTTCATGCAGTTTGCCTTACATGTCTTGCATCTTTTTCTCAGTCTTTTTAAAGTTTTTCTGCAGAGGTTTATTGTTTGGGCAGAGGTTAACTGTTTAAGTCAGTTCTTTGATCCAGTCTTTTTGTTGTTGTTGTTCCCTCCCATTTGTTTTGCCACAAAATATGCCCATATATACGTCACATATATACCAAAATTATGACCTTTGAAAACAAACTATGCGAATTCCAAAATATGTTTAGGAATTCACATTTTCCCTTTAATTTTATATTACTCTAATATATGAATGCATACCCTCCATACATATACCAAAATTACAAAGTCTGTAAGTAATTGGTCAGATAATTCTAGAGCCTGTAAACAAATTCACATTATAACAGCATAGTTGCCTTGAGATAAAAAGAAATATAACATTAACTTTTCTCAGCTTGTCTTTCAACTATGGATTTGGTGCATGATGTCATCTTTCTTTTTTTTTTAGTGTTTCTTTTTTTAAATTTAATTAATTAATTAATTAATTAATTAATTAGTTTATTTATTTTTATGTGTATGAATGTACTGTCTGCATGTAGGTCTGTTCACCTGTGTCATGCAATGTCAGGGAGGTCAGAAGAGGGCATCGGATTCCCCTGGAACTGGAGTTAAAGACGGTTCTCAGCCGCCATATGGGTGCTGGGGATTGAACCCGGGTCCTCTGCAAGAGCAGTCAGCTCTCTTAACCGCTAGGCCATCTCTCCAGCCCAATCTCATCTTTCTTTACCACTGCATAGAATTCCATTGTGTAGATGTACCACATTTTCTCCACCCACTCATCAGTTCAGGGACACTTGGGTTGCTTCCAGCTTTTTGCTCCAACTAACTCTTATGTAAGATTAGCCCATACAACTGAAATATTAGGCTTAGATCCCAGTTAAATTGTACTCATGTATTTAATTAATTTCACATAGGCTCTTTTAATTATAAGCATTAAAATGAAAGTTTTTAAGGCTTTCTATTATATTGGTCTTTTTGAGATGGGGGTCTCTCTGTAGCCCCAGCTAGCCTGGAACTCACTCTGTAGACCAGGCTGTCCTCAGCCACTCTGAGATATGCCTGCTTGCCTGCTTCTTCCTCCTGAGTGCTACGATTAAAATGGTGTGCCACCATGCCTGGCTCTTTATTTTTGTTTTATGAGTGCTTTGCTTGGATGTATGTAAGTCTTCCACATTCATGGAGTGCTATCAGATACTAGAGGAGAGTGTCAGATCCTGGTGCCCTCCATCACTGAGTCGCCTCTCCAGCCCCATAACCTATTTCTTTTTATCCAAAGTATTTTCCTTGAATTATCTTTAAAAAATGATCTTCAAAAACATTCTACCCAAATCATCCTTAAACAACATTTCTATTATCTGAGAGAAGAATTTCTTCATGTGTCTCATCTTATCTTTAATTAAATAGTTACTATTTCCTTTAGAGTAAATGCAGAACAATCAAGTAGTATATGTTGTGCCAACCTGCAAAAAGTTTCAGTGATACTGTCACCAGTGATATCAGGATAGGGTTGGCCACACACAGCTGTGCTGGTTCTTCAGTCATTCTCCCACTTTCTGTCATGTACTCTGCCAACCATATTTTAAGATGGTCTAAGTGGATGATCCATTCAATCCCAGTAGAGCACTATGTGTATTATTGTTACTAAATCTTACCATCATAATTAATCATACCTATGTGGCCTTTTGGAAATTCACGGATTTGTATTTTTAGAAGGACAAATGAGAAGTCACAGGTCTAAAGCAATAATCAACCAGAACCCACTCTGCTAGCTCAGGTATGGATTTTTAATATAATCTCAGGCAAGAAATGCTTTTAGGCATGCTTTGTCAGTCGGAAACTGAGAACATATGCGCAGAGGCAGGCACCAGCAAATAGCCTTTGGCTGGTTGAGAGATAAAGTCATTGTAAACCTGCGTTTTAAACCACATTCACTGGATACCATCTGGTCTTATTCTTAAAATACACATTATGTTTACAAAGAAGCTGGCAGCTATACAAATAAAACAATTAAATCAGAAAGCCACCCTTTTATAGTATCCTTTAGCTACAATAACTGATAGCTGACAGTGTTTTGAATTCAAATTGTGTTTATTCTACACAGTTAATGAACTCACCTCTAGGCGTGTTTTTAAGAAATGAATTAATAAATGGTGAAAGTTAAATTGCTGTAAAATAAAAGTTTATGTGCTTACTCTTGCTGGCTCTTATTATAAAGACAAAAATGTATACTATAGTATTTTATAAAAATGTATATAAGCCGGGCATGGTGGCCCACGCCTTTAATCCTACCACTCAGGAGGCAGAGACAGGCAGATCTTTGTGAGTTCAAGGCCAGCCTGGTCTACAGAGTGAGTTCCAGGACAGCTGGGGCTGCAGGGAGACCCTGTCTCAAAAAGACAAAAAGCAAAACAAACAAACAAAAAATGTATTTTAGAGGGGCTGGAGAGATGGGTCAATGGTTAACAGTCCTGGCTGCTCTTAAAGAGAACTTGGGTTCAGTTCTCAGTACCCATATGGCACCTAATAACTGTCCTTAATTCCAGTTCCAGGGTATCCAACTCCCTCTTCTGTCCTCCAATGGCATTGCATGGCACATATGCACTCACACACATGCAGGCAATATACTCATACACATAAATTAAGAATAGTGAATAAATTTTTTTTGAAATTACTTCAGTGACATCTACAGATTTATTTTTTGTTTATGTGTGTTTATGTATTCAACATACTATAAACCTCTGAAATTTAACTCTATTTCTTAGAGTTGGAGCTAAGACCTATAAAACTTCACCAAGAAAACAGGGTGATAAAAATGAGTTAGTTGCTATTCTGAGAAGAAAAGGATGAGTTGGGTATTTGGTTTTGTAGATCTAGCATTCATTTTACATCCTGGATAAACAGTTTTTAACTATCTGAAATTCCCTTCACATGGGATTGAAGAAATGATACATTTGGGTAAATGAGGCTGGCATGTGATTTAACTATCGTTATTTGATTTTGGATTATAAGTATATTTATTTAATATATGTATAAAATGATACATATAAACATTTATCTTTAAATCATATTTATGGATGCCTCTTTTTATTTTTAAAAGTTTTTTTTCCAATGTAGATATTTTACTAAATTTTTGAGCATTTCATACAAAACATGTTAATCATCATTACATACCCTTCCTCATCTGAACACCCATACGTCTGCCCCCACAGGGCGTTATGCATTCTGTAATATATATTAAGGCCTATCAAGTTAAGTTAGAGTATCCAGATGTCCTTTAGTGCAAATTCATCCACTGGAGTCTATTCAGCTTATCTAAAATCTTCCACTTAAAGAAGATCAACTTCCTCACCCAGCAACAATCTGCTAAGATTGGGGCCTGCTGCCCATTTCCATGGTTCAATGCTGGGTTTTTTGTCTAATTGAGTTTGCATGGGTCTTAGGCACACAGACCCTGTTGCTGTAAGTTCACATGAGCAAGGTCTTAGGAGCTTGTAGGACTCTGTTTCCTTATGGTTCTAAACCTCCTCCTCTGGCTCTTAAAATCTTTCTGCCTCCTTTTGCATTAAGGTAGGTCTTCCTTTTCCCCACTAATGCTCCCTTCACTAACCCTGGAAGACTTAGGGACTATTAGTCTTTCCTTTTAATTGCTGTGAGAAAACATTCTGACCAAAACCAACTTGGGGAAGAAAGGGTTTATATGGCTCTCAACTCCAGGGTCATAGTTCATCAGTTAGGCATCCCAAGGTAGGAACTTAGGGCAGGTGCCTGGAAGTAGGAGCTGAAGCACAGGCTATGGAGGAATGCTGGTTACTGACTTGCTCCTCTCACCCATTCCCAGCTTGCATTCTTATACAATATACAGCAATCTGCCCACGGGTGACACTGCCCACAGTGGGCTGGGTACTCTCACATCACTCAACAATAAAGAAAATACCCCACAGACATTGCCACAGGCCCTTCAAATGGAGGAAATTCCCCAATTGAGGCTTTCTCAACCAGGAGTGTCAAGTTGACACTAATTCTATCTAGAGAATGGACCATTCTGGAAGGGGGGTTAGAAACACTACGAGAGCCAGATGTCCAGACAGGATCCAATTAGTGCCTACTATATTATACAGGACCACTTCCACTGCGATCATTAACTCACAGTTTTGTTTGCCTGCACAGTACATGGACAAGGCCTAGCCAATCAACATTCCAGAATGGAGAGGAAGAGACTTAACAAGTGTCCTACTCAAAATTGAGACGCTACCTATAGCTGATGGCATCTGAGGGAAGGGGAGATAGTTGTCTTTAAGGGTCTAGCCCTAGATGGGAAAACACTCCAGTGGATGGCTCAACATCCAGGAGTATATGGTCCACAGAAGTTGTACTCAATGGCTCAATAACAATTAAAGACACAGAGTTGGGGAGGGGATAGGAAGGTGAGCATGGGTTCTGGGAGGAGATAGGACAAGGAGTGGGGGATAAATATGATCAAAATTCATTGTATAACTTCAAATAATAAAATAGTATACCAAAATACAATCTTTATTCCCCTTTAAATTGGTAAATGCTATTTTAAAAACCAATAAAACAGTCAGTGTATATAGCTCAGCAGTGGAGTGCTATCTGAGGGTACAGGATACAGATGGATCTAAATTGAATCATCAGACCTCCAGAAATATGCAAGCAAAATCAAACAACATGAATGATAATTTATTCACATTAAAATAATATTCTAGAGAAAACTTTATTTTGAAAATTAAGTTATCCTAAATGGGGAAACCTCTATACCAAATAAAGAAGGCTATTTTTGTAATAGTGTAAATTTGGTTTATATCAAGGGATTATGGAGAAAAATCTAAGTATGTCATTTGAAATGTTGGGAGAAATAGGCTTATGGAAGTTGAAATACCATCTCAATACTGGACAGTTCTAATAATGAATCTAAAAGAAAAAATGTTGACATCATCCACATCTCTAACTTTATTCTAAATAATGATACTTGGGAAAAATTGTATGAAACAGTTTTGTTTATAAGTTTAAATTCCAAATTTTCTAAGAAGACATGAGGTTCTTTTATATTTCTGTCAAAATTGATGTTTAACAAAAATACATTTTTGGGTTTCAGTTATCAAATCATTCTCTTTTTCCTATATTCTTGACTCTTCTGAAACAATTATATGATCTTTCAAAGGCTTCTAGGACAGCTGAACTTTATGAAATATTCCCAGCAGTATGATACTATAACTTACTTTGTCTGTCAGGACCTTCCTCTTAGTTCTCATAGACCCTTGCATTAGGGAGAAATAAAATGTTCTGTACCATTAATTTTCATGCCCAAATAAAGTGTTTCTCAGCAGGGTGCACATGATATGTTTAAACTGGAGTGGTGGTAAGACAGTCATTAATTACCCACAAATGAATCCTGAGAATGTGAATTTTGCATTCATGTGATAATATCCTCTGGGAGCCCCTGGTTAAAAGGGGGATGTTGATATACAGGTATTCAACAGTAAAATATTGAGTGCTATTTCATGTAGCCAGGAACTTTGGACCATAGGTGAGCCATTTAAGATGATCTTAGAGCAAAAGTTGGAAGAGGCACATGCATAATACCTTTAATCTCTGTCTCACTAAAGCCATGAGTCATGCCAGCTATATAGATGGGGAATTAAACCTAAAATTTGAAGAACACAAAACAACGAATAATGGAAACATTCAATGGGAAATCACCCACTTGGCACTTCACATCATCCATTTAATATTCAAAACAGTCACATTAATTAGGCATCTGATAATATTTATCATTAGCAGATGAGAAAATTATAGCAGAATTAAGTTTATTTAGACAAGCTGGAATTTGAGCCCAAGGAGTCAGATCCCAGACACTTTTCTTAATGGACAGTGATTGTTTTCACCACCCTACTCAGAGGCTCTGATTGCACAGAAGCTGACATTTTCTAATAATGTATGTTCACAAAGTCATAAGTTCTAGAGAGTGAACTTTATGATTTGTTTTAGAAAGGCACCTTGACTGTCTCCAGAAATCCTCAGATTTTTTACATTTCTTGTTCTCCCCTTGAAAGAAAAGCTGCCAGATTTCCTTTGAAAACTTTTCTTAGTATAACCTGAAACTCTTACAGGTTTATAAAGTACCTTGTCAACCTGCTGCTAAATGCTTTTTAATCATTCTTTATTTTAATTTTCCTGACAGAAACCTTGTGAAGAATATACAGATGTAATGAATATTTCATAAAGATATGATTTATTAGGTCTTCTCTGATTTTGCTTCAAAAATTATCCATCTTTCAGAAAGCAAATAACAAAAAAAACTATCTGCTGGTGTAATAACCTATCCAAAACCCATGCAGGCTAAACTGCGTTTCCTAATTAATTCTGGGATTTATAGACCATGGGGAAGATAGCTAGTCAATTTTCCATTAATATTTTTCCTGGAAAATATGTAATTCTAAGCTACCACAGGTGGTTGTAGGGATATCAGATATGCTACATTAAATTATTAATGAATTAAATTTTTATGAACTTCATATTTTTAACGTGAAAATACAGATGATAGGGGCCAGCGTGGTGGTACATCCCTTTAATCTCAGCACTAGGGAGGCAAAGGCAGGTGGATCTCTATGAGTTCAAGGCCAGCCAGGTCTACATAGTGAGCTCCAGGCCAGCTGGGACTAAAGGGAGATCCTGTCGCAAAAAGACCAAAAAAAAAAAAATTCAGATGATATTTTGTGTAGATGTAAAGAAAATGTTTCTATCAATTCTCTAGTGTGCCTTAATGACACAGCAATTTTCAACACATCAGTGCACCTGTTTCTTTCTATACTTGGCAATTACACTTATAGGTATTGATTTTATTCATTAAGAGTAGAGTTATCTTCAAATGAGCACCTTTGATTTTACTGCAATATGAGTACTGTTGTAAGGTCTTAGTTAACTACCATGGAATCAGACATGATTTGACATTGTCATTATTATTTATATATCATCCACTAGCTTGAAAGTATCCACTGTTTGAAAGAATTTTGCATATTGTCACAAATTACAAAGCAAGATGTAAATTCTTTTTTTTTTTTTGCTTTTGGTCTTTTTTGAGACAGGGTCTCCCTGTATCTTCAGCTGTCCTGGAACTCACTTTGTAGAACAGGCTGGCCTTGAACTCACAGTGATCTGCCTGCCTCTTCTTCCCAAGTTCTGGAATTAAAGGTGTGCACCATCAGGCCAGGCTGCAAGATGTATTTTCTAAACATGTGGAATGACTAACTTACTACTTCTGTCTAAGATAGGAAAGAGTAAACCTAAATATACAAGAATTTCTGAATGTCTTTATGCTCATAATATTTAGATTTCTAAATTGGCCTCCACACATTCACTATATGAGTTTATAACAACATGAATTTATCATTCATGTTGTTATAAACTCATGTTGTTATAAACATATCATTTATACAGAGTGGTACCTATTACTTTACAGAGTGGATTATCATTTACATATTGTGTGAAATAGGGACCAAAATGTATTTAGCTATTCATGAAAACTGTTTTAAATTCTTATAAAATAAAAAGATAAAATAAATCTGTCAACCAAAAACTGTAATATTAATATTAGTACATTAAGTGTTATAACACCATAAAGACTTTTTGTTAGTATTTATACATAATATTTGCACAAAGTAAAGGATTTCAAATTTGACACTGACATGCATGTGTATTATACATATGGCTGTATTTTCCTAGACCTATTGGCATTTCTTATTTTCCCTACTTTTTCCCTTTTCAACCTCCCTAATACTTGCTCTTGGTCTTTTGTATCCCCCTTCTATATTATACTCATGAGTGAAAACACTGGACCCCTGCTGATGGTGAGTCTCCAGTTCCATCTATTTTCTCCAGTTACAGCACAATTTCATTCTTATTTATGGCTATATATAATTCTGCCATATACCTCCTCTGTTTATCTATTCATTGATTAATGGATACCTAGTCTGACTAGTCTGACTTCACATGTTAACTACTGTGACTAGTGCCACAATAAACATGAGTATGTGGGCTCTTCTCCAGCAAGCACTGAGTGGTGATGTTTGTAGTAGTTCATCATTTTCAGTTTTTGAGGAAATTCTCTAGTCAGTAGTATTACATGAATATTACCAGTATATATGGATTCCCTTTCCTATCGCACTACTTGAGGCTTTTATTTTCTGGATGATGAAAACCATTATGACTGGATAAGATGGAAACATGATGCAGTTTTTAATCTATATTTCATTGATAGCTAAATATTTCTGACATTGTCATACAAGTTTTTGATCATTCTTCTTCAATTGAAATGTCTCTTCAAATCCTTTGCCAAATTATTGAATGCATTACTTTTTATTGGAAATTCTGAGTTCATTATATATGGTGGTTATTAATTCCTTGTTGGTTGAAGAGCTGGTAAGAATTTTCTTCCATTCTGTAGTCTCTTACTTTGTGGATTCTTTCTTTGGGTGGCAGAAGCTTTCTAATTCTATGAGATTCCACCTACATTTTCGTGGCACTGTTACCTGAACTATGGGAACCCCATTTACAGACATTCAATACACCTAGATCTACACGTGTCTTCCTGTGATTTCCAGAAGTCATTTAAAATGTTCATCTTGTTACATATTAAAGAGTTGGATTTGTTTCAAGTTTATTTTTGTGGCTGGAGAGAGAGATGGGGGGGTCTAGTTTTTATACTCTACATGTGGTGATAAAGTTTTCATCACTGGTCACTAAGGAGGTTGTCCTAGTTTTTTTTTTTTTATTTGTTTTTTTTTTTTTTTTTCTATTTATTCCAAAGCTAATTTTTATATGCAGCTTTGTGTATTTCATAAAAAATTTCCAATCAAATCTACACCCATGCCCCCCTCCTTCCCACCCCACCCCACCAGAGCTCATGCACTCTGCCAAACATGTTTTTTACCTTTTTCTCAGACTCTCAAAATTATCGATGTAGAAGTTTACTGTTTCGAGCAGAAGTTCACCATTTCAGTCAGTTTTTGAACCCAGTATTTGTGTTGTTATTTTTTCAATAATGCATCACTCCAAAATATGCCTTTATATTATTAGCTACTGATCTATAATATATATATATATATGTCACATATATCATAGGTTTTAGCATCTTCAGCTCATGATATTCTTTTCTTAATTAGTCTGAAAGAAGTCATGTTTGAAGGGTCCTCCTTGGCAAGCCCAAACCACCATCAGTTCTGCCCTCGTGCTCCACACTGGAGTTTTCCTTCTCATGGTCAGCAAATGAGGTCCAGTAAGCACTGAGTCCTGTCTTGATCTTCCTGTACTGGTCTCCGTGATACTGCCTGGGTAGTCCAACAATGCCAGTCTATACTCTGAAGAGGCTGAAACCCCTTTAGTAGTTCAGTCCACAAGTTGCATGTCTCAGCAGTCCCCATCTGGCACTGAAGGCTTGGAGGATTCTTGGAGAGGCATGAGTCTTCAGTCCATATTGGAAGTTTGAAAAGCTGTGTCTCATATCTTTGAAGGATGGCAAAAGCAGTGGTAGCTACAGGGTAGCTGCACTTGCCAGTTAGGCAAAACAACTATGCTCTTTTGTTTTTTTTAACTTTTTGTCTTTTTACTAAGATCTCAAGTTTTATGCCTGAAGTACAATTTCTCAGGCCTTACTATTTATTTATTTCTGGTTATACTTTCCTTTTGGATGACTAAGGCTACACAATTAGCCCAGATTAACCAAGGTTTTTGTTTTCTCAAGGTCAGTTGAGGATCTGATCCACAAGGGTCACTCAGGTTTTGGGGGGAAATGCCTGGCTACTTTTGGCTTTTCATTTACCAGTGCCATCCATTTGAGGACAAAGTCAGGTCTTGCTAGACCAAACATCCCTTTTTGAAGCATGAGCCAACTTTCTCTTTATAGACTGGACACTGGCTGGTATCCCATTAGTGGATCTCCAAGACCTCCCTGCACAGGAAGACTGATGACTCACATTTGCAGGACATTTCAAGAGATGCCCCCATGCATAGTACCCTGGGACTTAGATGACCTTTGAGGGCAAGAAACAAATTTATCCCTTAAGACCCTGGGCCAAATTGGTATGGGCATTAAGAATGGTCCTTAAGCATCCAGAAAAGCTAAGTTAGACCAACCTGATACTTTTAACGACTTTGTAATATTTTAGAAAAGGCTTGGACAAAAGCTCAAGCAGCCTTGTATAAGAAATACTAAGAAGCAGTTCCATAAAATAAATACTGTAGTTAGACAGAATGTTATGACAAATTAGTTTTTCCTCATTCTTTTGATCTTATGTTACTCTAAAATATGCATACATAACCACCACCCATATACCAAAAATTCCTAACTCTGAAAATAAATGGTAGCTTAGTTCTAGAACCTGTTAAGAGATTCACAATATAAAAGCACAGTTGTTTTCAGATCATAAGGAATATAATATTAACATTGCTCAGTTTGCCTTTCAACTAGGTAATTGGTGCTAGCATCCACAGATGAGGGATACCATTCATCCTTTGTTTATCTGGGACCGTGTTACCTCACTTAACATGATATCTTGTAGTTCCATCCATTTACTTGCAAAGGTAATGATGTCATCTTTCTTTACCTATGCATAGAACTCCATTGTGTAGATGTACCACATTTTCTCTATCCACTCATCAGTTGAGGGGCACCTGGGTTGGTTCCAGCTCTTGGCTGTTGGAAAAGAGCTGCAATTTGCATTTCCTTGATTATTAGCAACGCTGAAGATTTTTTAAGATGTTTCTCAGCCATCTCTAATTCTTCACTTGTGAAGTCTCTGTTCAGCTCTTTGCTCCATCTTTTGAGTGAGTAATTTGTTTTATTTCTTCTTTGTTTTTTGGGTAGTTTATATAGTCTGGAAACCAATGCTTTGTCAGATGTATCTTCTGTGAAGGTTTCCTCTCACTCTGTGGGTTTTCTCTTCACTTCCCTGATTGTTTCTTTCACCGTACAGAAGCTTTTGAGTTTAATGATGTTTTATTTGTCAATTGTTGACCTCACTACCTGTGCATCTGCTGTCTGGTTTAGAAAGTCTTTTCCTATGACTATGTCTTGCAGGCTGCTGCCAACTTTTTCTTCTATTACCTTCGGATTTGAGGTTTCATGTTGAGGTCTTTGATGCATTTGGAGTTGCCTTTTGTGCAGGGCAAGAAGTAGGGGTTTAAATTTATTTTTCTACAAATGGTGATCCAGTTTTGACAACACCATTTGCTGAAGATATTGTCTTTCCTCCATTGTGACTTCTTGGCCCACTTTTCAAATATGAGGTGGCTGAAATTGTATGAGCTCAAGTTTGTATCTTCAGTTTTGTTCCATTGCTCTATCAGTCTGTTTTTGTGCCAGTAATGAGCCGCTTTATGACTATATCCCTGAGTATAGTTTGAATTCTGGTATAGTGATCCCCTCTGTATTGCTCTTTTTGCTAAGGCTGCTTTGGCTTTCCAGGGTCTTTTGTTTTTCCATATGAAATTAAGGAATTTTTTTCAAGCCTGTGAAGAAACTCTTAGGGATTTTAATCGGGATTGCATTAAATCTGAATATTAATTTGGGTAGAATGGACATTTTTACTATATTAATTTTTCTAATCCATGAGCATGGGAAGTCTCTCCATATTCTAATGTCTTCTTCAATTTCCTTCTTTGGGGGTTTAAAAAAAATTGTAGACATCTTTGCTGTCTTTGGTTTGCTTTGTTCCTAGGTATTTTATTGTTGTTGAGGCTATTTTGAGTGGGAAGTTCTCCTTATATTCCTTCTTTGGTTGCTTGTTGTTGGTGTAAAGAAAGGCTACTGATTTTTCTCGGTTAATTTTGTACTACTCCACTTTACTGACACTCCTAATCTTTTATAGGAGTTTTCTGGTGGAGTTATTACCATTCCTTAGGTAAACTATCATATTGTCTGTAAAACGGGATAGCTTGACTTCTTCTTTTCCTATTAGTACTCCTTGAATTTCCTTTCTTGCCTTATTGCCCTAGCAAGTGTTTCAAGCACTGTGTTTAAGAGAAGTGGCAACAGGAGGCACCCTTGCCCAGTTCCCATGTTTAAGGTGAATGCTTCTGTCTCTTCTCCATTTAGGATGATGTTGGCTGTTTTTCCTGTATATGGCTTTGATTACATTGAGGAATGATCCCTCCAATCCAATTCCCTCTAGGACTGTAAGCATGAAGAGATGTTGGATTTTGTCAAAGGCTTTTTCTGCATCAATTGAGATGATCATGTGGGTTTTGTCTTTCAGACCATTTATGTGTTTTATGATATTTATTGATTTTCATATGCTGATCCATTCCTGCATCTGTTATGAATCCAACTTGGTCATGATGGATGATATTTTTGATATGGGTCTGTATGAGATTTACAAGTATTTTGTTGAGAATTTTTGCCTCTGTGTTCATTAATGAGATGGGGTCTATAGTTCTCCTTTTTTGATTGTGTCTTTGCCTGGTTTTGTTATTAGAGTTATGCTAGCTTCACAGAAGGAATTTGGGAGAATTTTCTATGATGTATCCTTCTGAACAGCTTGAGTACTCGGGTATGAGTCCTTTTGAAATGTTTTATAGAATTCTGCTATGCAACCATCTGGGCCTGGGCTTTTTTTAGTTGGGAGGTTTCTTATTACATTTTCAATTTCTTTTTTTTAATTTTTTTATTATTAATTTTATTCATTTCTGTATGTGTATGAATGTACTGTCTGCATGCAAGTTTGTGCACCTGTGTCGTGCAACGCCGCGGAGGTCAGAAGAGGGTATCGGATTCCCCTGGAACTGGAGTTCTCCTGGAATTGGAGTTTCAGATGGTTCTTATCTGCCATGTGGGTGCTGGGGATCAAACCCGGGTCCTCTGTAAGAGCGGTCAGCGCTCTTATCCGCTAGGCCATCTCTCAATTTCTTCATATATTATTAGTTTCTTTAAGCTGTTAATCTCTTCTTGGTTAAGCTTTGGTGATTCCCAGGATTTAAGATATTCATCTACTTCTAGGTTTTCAAACTTTAGAGTAAAGTTTTATGAAGTATTCCCATGTGATTGTCTGGATCTTTTCCTTGTCTATTGTGATATTTCCCCTTTCATCATGAATTCTATTGATTTAGAGTTGATTTTTCTTTCATTTGGTTAACTGGGCTAGAGGTCTCTCTATTTTGTTTATTTTCTCAAGGGACCATAGTTTGGATTCATTGATTTTTCCGTATTATTTTCTTTGTTTCTAGTTCATTGATTTCTGCTCTGGTTTTTGTTATTTCTTCCAGTCTGTTGGGTTTGGGGTTCATTTGTTGTTGTCTCCCAAGTGTTTTTAGCTGCATTGTTAGATAGTTCACTTGTTCTCTTTCTTCTAATGTAAGCACCCAGGGCTATTAACTTCTCTCTTAGGACTGTTTTTAAACTATTCCAGAAGTTTTGTTGTGTTGTATTGTCATTGTCATTCAGTTCCAGGAATGCTTTTATTTCTTTCTTTATTTCTTCCTTGACCCATTCATTATTCAGGAGTGTGTCGTTTAGTCTCCATGTGTTCTTGTAGATAGTAGGGCTTATCCTGGTGCTGATATTGAGCTTTATTGCACTGTGGTCTGATAGAATGCATGAAATTATTTCAATCTTTTGTATTTGTTGTGGTTTTTCTGTGTCCCAGTATGTGGTCGGTTTTGGATAATGTTCTGTGGGGGTGCTGAGTAGAAAAGGTATTATCTGTTATTTGGGTGTAATATTTGGTAGAGGTCAGTGAGGTCCATTCAGTATATCATATCATTCAGTTCAGATATTTCTCTATTTATTCTTTGTCTGATTGACCTGTCCAAAGGGCTTGGTAGAGTACTGAAGTCCCCTACTATGTGTGTGCTGAGGTTAATCTGGTCCTGGATAATTGTCTTTTTGGTGCACCAGAGTTTGGTGCATATATATTCCTGATTGTGAAATCTTCATGTTAAATTGTTCCTTTGATAGTGATGTAATGTCCCTCTTTGTCTCTTCTGATTTCTTTTACTTTGAAGTCTATTTTATCTGATATTAAAATAGCAACTCCTGTTTTCTTTTTGATAGCATTTTTTTTGGAATATGTTTTTCCATCCCTTCATCTTAAGTTGGTGCCTATCCTTGAGAGTGAGATGGGTTTTTTGTAGACAGCATATAGATGGGTTCTGTTTCTTAATCCATTCTCCCAGTTTATATCTTTTGATTGGGGAGTTTAGTCCATTAATATTTAAGGTTATAATTGAAAGATGTGCATTCCTTCCTTTCATCTTATTATTCATTTGCATTTTTGGTCTAGGTTTCTACTTCTGCACTTATGCCTTTATTAATTTCTCTTTCTATGTGCCTGGAGATAGTTGCTCCTCTCTTCTGTCCTTTGAATTGCTTCAAGTATTCTCTGAAGGGTTTGTTTTCCATACATGTATTCTATCATCTTTTTTATGTCATGGAAGATTTTTCTGTCTCCTACAATTATAAGTAACATTTTTGCCTGGTACAGTAACCTGGGTTGGCATCTATACTCCTCTAACACTGGGAATGCTTTGCTCCATGTTCTTCTTGATTCCATAGTTTTCACTGAAAAGTCAGTTGTAATTCTGATGAGTTTCCTGCTATTTGTAACTTGCTGTTTTTCTCTTGTGGCTTTCAGAATTTTGTCTCTGTTTTGGCATCTAGTGTTTTAACCATGATATGATGTGGGGAGTTTCTTTTCTGATCTTGTGTATTTGGAGTTCTATGCTTCTGATATTTGTATGGATTTGTCTTTTTAATTTGGAGAAATTTCCATCTATTATTCTGTTGAAGATCGGATCAATACCACTCTCTTGGGATTCTTCTCCTTCCTCTATTCCTATGATAGGCAGGTTTGATCTTTCCATAGTGTCCCACATTTCCTGGTTGTTCCACTCTTGTGTATTTTAAATTTTTTCATAATCTTTACTTGAGCTTTTTAGTTGTCATGTGTTATTTTACAAGTCTGATATTCTTTTTTCTGCTTCCTCCATTCTAATTCTGAGCCTTTTTCCCATTCTTTCCTCTTGATTGGATGAGCATTTGATTTCCTTTTTCATTTTATCCTGTGATTTCTTTAGTATTTCCACTTCTTTTTGGAGCTTCTCAATCTCTTCCTGTAGCTCCTTGCTTTGCTGGTTGGTTTCCTTTTTAATTTCAGCATAGAATCTTTTTTTAAATTTTTATTTGTTTTTGTATGTGTATGAGCATACTGTCTGCATGTAGGTCTGTGCACCCGTGTCATGCAATGCTGTGGAGGTCAGAAGAGGGTCTCAGATTCCCCTGGAACTGGAGTTCTCCTGGAATTGGAGTTACAGATGGTTCTCAGCCGCTATGTGGGTGCTGGGGATCGAACCCTGGTCCTCTGCAAGAGCAGTCGGTGCTCTTAACCACATAGAATCTTTTAAGTGTTTCCACTTCCTTTTGTCATTCTCTCCCTTTACTTCTTTCCAAAGTTTGTCATTCTCTTCTAGGTCCTTCTTGAGTTTTTCATTTGCTCTCCTTAGTTCTCTGACTTGTTCTTTATATTCTTTGATTTCTTTGAATATGACTGCAATTGTTCCTCTAAGATCTGTGTCCTGGGCTACTTCCAGAGAGATCTCACTGTAGAAATCTCCTGCAGGGTTGGTAGAATTTTCTGTGGAATTATTCTGTGCTTTGCCCATGTTGTTCCTTCATTGTGCCCTTGGCATGTGGGTTTCCCCTTGCCTGTATGCTGATGTGAATCTCAAATGCCTCCTCACTATGTTGAAAGCTTCAGATGCCTTCATTTTTTTTCTCCTTTTTTATGGAGTGTTGACTTGTCTAAGTTTCAGGCTTTCAATTTTGGTTATATATTGCGTGCTGGATAGCTTTAGTATCAACTTGACACACCTGGGTTGAGGGATCCTCAATTGGGGAATTGGCTCCATTGGATTGGCCTGTGGCCATGACTGTGGAGTATTGTCTTGATTGTTGGGCAATGTGGGAGGGCCCAGCCCACTATGGGTGGTGCCACCCTGGGAAGGTTGCTGTGTACTGTATAAGAGGGCAGGCTGGACATGGGCCAGGAGAGCAAGCCAGTGAATGGCATTCCTCCATGGTTTGTGCTTCAGCTCCTGCCTCCAGTTTCCTGTCCTGAGTTCCTGCCTTTGGTTCCCTGAGTGATAAAGTGTGACCCAGAAGATGTGAGCTGAATAAACCCTTTCATCCCCAAGTTGATGTTGGTCAGAGTGTCTTGTCACAGCAATGGAAGACAAACTGGAACAGAAATTGGTATCAGGAGTGGGGTATTTCTGTGACAGACCTGACCTTGGTGTTTTGGGGAAGGATTGTGGAGGTATTTGGAAATTAGGGCTAGAAAGATCATTGAATGCCTAAAGATCGTGGCTGTGGAACTTGGAACAGTTTTGCTGAAAGAGTTGTAGAAGATGGAGGCCTGGCTTGTGAAGTTTCTAGTTTCAAAGAGAAGCAGAGATCATCAGGACTGTTTAATCTGTGGGTCCTGGTAAGCTGGGCCTGAAGAATCAGCTGTCAGTAACAAGAGACCAGAACCTGAATTGAAATCTTTGTTGTACTAGGACAATTGATGCTGTTAGCTGGGGCTGAAAAATCAGCTGTAAGTAACAAGAGACCAGCATCACTGTGGTGAAATCTTCTGGGGAGAATTTCTTCAAGGTCAGCACATAGAAGCGATGATCCAGAAGGGTCCTGAGCCTCCATCTCAAGTCAGAAGCAGGACTTGGTAACATGTAAGAGTCTCCTATATGGTTCTGGTATTGAAATTTGAGGAGGTCACAGAGAGCAGCCAAGGCTTGGCACTGTGAGAGGTCAGGAAAGACCATTGGTGGAAGTGCACCTTGGTTCCACTGGAGACCACAGGATTGCAGGGATCATGGAGAGAAGCTGAGGCTTTGCAACAGGAGAGGTCAGAAGAGACCATTGGTGAAGGTGCTGCCTCAGTTTCAGTGGCGACCCCAGCTTTTTGGAGATGCCGGGACCGTGGGATGACCACCAAGAGCAGCGGCAGGTGTGGAATGGAGTCAGCCTTGGCCTTCGAGATGAGCTGTGTGTGCCACAGACAGCAGAGTCAGAGAGGGGGAGCTGCTTAAACCCTTTGGATCCCAGAAGATCGTGAGTGAATCCCAGGTGTCCAGACTTGATCTACTTTGCTGGCCTTAGGTTTTGTTTGAGAGTGCCTGATTCTTCCCTTTGAAATAAGACAGTACTTGCTTTGGATTTTACAGCAGCCCACAGTTAAGAGACTTTTAACAGACTGTGAACTTTTAAGTGTTTGGACATTTTAAGGACTGTGGGGCTTCTAAGTTTGTACTGTCTTAGGTTATGATTAATGTTAACATCATACTCTGGGGATAAGAACTGGAAAGTGGTGGTTTAATAGTGATGTGTTTTGTGTGTCAAAATAACAAGGGGTCAATTGTGCTGGATAGCTTTAGTGTCAACTTGACACACCTGGGTTGAGGGAGCCTCAATTGGGGAATTGGGTCCATTAGATTGGCCTGTGGCCACGACTGTGGAGTATTGTCTTGGTTGTTGGGCAATGTGGGAGGGCCCAGTCCACTATGGGTGGTGCCACCCTGGGCAGGTTGTTGTGTACCGTATAAGAGGGCAGGCTGGACATGGACGAGGAGAGCAAGCCAGTGAATGGCATTCCTCCATGGTTTGTGCTTCAGCTCCTGCCTCCAGTTTCCTGTCCTGAGTTTCTGCCTTGGGCTCCCTGAGTGATGAATTGTGACCCAGGAGATGTAAGCTGAACAAACCCTTTCATTCCCAAGTTGGTGTTGGTCAGAGTGTCTTGTCACAGCAATGGAAGACAAACTAGAACATATTGGAAGTGTAACTCACTCTTCCCTTTCTTTTCTGAAGGTTCTCCAAAAGCAGGCAGGAAGCAACCCAGTCAGTACCCTGTTGAGCACTCTTCTGGCCAGTTATTTTCTATGTTGTTTCTAGGGCTTGGTGATGAGCAACTTGTCTTAGTTTTGTGGGGTTTTTTGTTTGTTTGTTTGTCTGTTTTTTTGAGATAGGGTCTCCCTGTAGCTCCAGCTGTCCTGAAACTTGCTATGTAGACCAGGCTGGTATTGAACTTACAAACATCTACCTGCCTCTGCCTCCCAAGTACTAGGATTAAAGATGTGTTCCACCACACCTGGCATGGCTGTCTTAGTTTTTTAAAGACATTTTTTTCATGCATTTTTCAATAATCAGGTGACCGTAGCAACTTGGGTAGGTTTGTGTAATCCTATCCTGTTCCATCCATCTTTGTGCCATTTGCATCCAGTACTATGCTGGGTTTTTTAAGTTAATGTTTTCAATGTATGTTATTGAATTTTTGTGGATTGTGTATAATGTACAAAACATCTAAAGCATATTTAGACATTTTTCTCTCTCTGAAACCCCCATAGCCTGCCTATGGGATTTCATGCACTCTGCCATGTATGATAAGGTTTATTCAGTCAAGTTTGTGTACCCAGAAATCCCTGGATATAATTTCATCCATTGAAGCCTGCTCAGCCTGTCTAGCATCACTCTGTAAAATATCCCTCACCTAGCATTGATGAGCTGCCAATGGTTTCTCCACTATCATTATGGCTGTTCCATGACTCTGGATTTGCAGTACACTTAGAAGTCAGGTATTGTGACATCTTCACTATTTTTTTTTAACTTAATGTAATTGGTTTTGTATTTTAGTTCCCTACTGTTTCCACCTGAAATTTAACATTTTTCTATGTGTATGAAGATGTTATTGGAACTTCCTTGGGGATTGTGCTAAATAGCTAATATCTTTTGGTGGTAGGCTTTCTATAATATCATCAAAGATTTTCAGTTTTCTTTATAAAAGTCTAAAACATCTTTCATCTTAATTTATGTTTGTGTGTGGATATTTTATTTATTTTGTGGCTAATACAAGTGGAATTTTTTGACTGATCTTTGTCAGTGAGTTATTAACATACATAAGAGCTACAAATAACTGTATGTTGAGTATGTATCCAGTTACAGTGATGGAAGTATTTATTAGCTCTAAATGTTTTCTGATAGAGATTTTCAGTTTGTTAATTATAGGATCACATCATATGCAAATGAGGTGATTTTACTTCCTTTTGGAATCACTTTAATTTCTCCAGCTTCATTGCATGAACCTCAGATACAAGCAGAATACAGGATAGCAGTTTTGACAGTTTACAACCTTGTCTTTTCATGAGTTTGTAATCTATTCTTTCAGGTTTTAGTGTCTATTTTTCTTTCAAATATAACTTGTGTTTGGATGTAATCCCTTTATTTCTAGTTTATAGAACTGTCATCATGAAACAATGCTGGATTTTGTTAGTGGATTTTTCAGCAGGTATTTGAGATGCATATGTGATTTTCTTTGTTAATCTTGTTTGTGTGTTGTCTTGGATTGTCAATTCACTTTTATTGTATCCCGACCACCATACACAAGCTCATTAATTTGTGGCTGAATAAGCTTCCAAATATATTATTAAGAGATATCTTGGCATTTTTTATTTGTTTTTATTTACAGTCATCAAGGAAATTGACTAAGTTGACTTAGTATTTTGTGTTAAATTTAATCTGATTTTGGCATCAAGGTAATGTTGACTTTGAGAATGAGTTTAGATATGTTCTTTACATTTTACCATCAGTTACTCTGAGAATCATTGGTATTAATGTTGGTGAACGTATTTCTTGCAAGGTCTAAGAGAAGATATAAATAACTCTATCCTCTCCTGGAATTTTCTATGTTGGGATAAATTTTATTTGTTTCAGTCACATTACTCATTATTGATGTGTTTAAGATTTTTTTATCTTCATTTTTTTTCCAAAATCAAAGATATATATGGCCCATGCAACTCACAACTCAACCAGAAATTTATAGTTCATCTTCCCTGCCATTATTTAATCAATATTTGTATGTATTTTGTATATTTTGTATTGTTCTGTAACTATAAGGGAGTTCTTAACATCAGTCTATCAGAGGTCTTGTGCATAGTTGATGTTTAGTAAATACTGGTTAAATCAATAAAAACTGAACTTATTTTTAATATATTTTATTGTTATTAAACTTTTTCATACATCATACATCATTTCTCAATCCCATTTAGACTCATTTCCCTTTCCTTGTCCCCAACCCCAACCAAGATTATGCATTCTGCTATACATGTCTTGCATCTTTTTTCTGGCTATTTAACAAAGCAGAGGATTATTGTTTTGGGGAGAACATCACTGTTTTAGTTTTTTTTTTCTTTTGGCCCATTTCTTTTGTTGTTCCCTCCAACTTGCATATATATATATATATATATATATCGCCTATATTAAAGTTATGTCATCTGAAAACAAACTGTATTTTATTTCCAAATCATATTTCAGTATTCACATTTTTCTATTTTGACTTTATATTACTCTAAAATATGCATACATATTCTCCCCCCATATACCAAAATTCCAAAGTCTGAAAATAAATGGTAGGTTAATTCTAGAACCTGTTAAGGGATTCACAATATAAGAGCACATTTGCTTTCAGATTAGGAGGAATATAACATTAACCTGGCTCAGTTTGTCTTACAACTAAGTACTTGGTGCTACAATCAACAGATGAGGGATAACATTAGTCTTTGGTTTTCTAGGACTGTGTTACTTCACTTAACATAATGGCTTCTAGCTCCATCCATTTACCTGCAAAGTTCATGATGTCATCTTCCTTTACCTCTCCATAGAACTCCACTGTGTAGATGTACCACATTTACTCCATCCATTCATTGGTTGAGGGGCACTTGGGTTGGTTCCAGACCTTCACTATTGTGAAAAGAGCTGCAAAAATATGGTTTTGCATGTATCTCTGTGATAGGATGAGTCTTGTGGGTATATACCCAGGAGTGGTATGACTGAGTCAGCTGGTAGGCTCATTTTGAGACTTTTAAGGGTTCTCCACACTGCTTTCCATAGTGGTTCCATTACCACCAGCAGTGGATGAGTGTTCCCCTTTCCCCACGACCTTTCCAGCATTTGATATCATTTATTTTCTTGATCCTAACAAGGATTATTGGAGTGAGATGATATCTTAAAGTGGTTTTAATTTACATTTCCTTAATTATTATTGATGTTGAACACTTTATTTTTTCGTCTTTTTGAGAAAGGGTCTCCCTTTTTAGTCTCAGCTGGCCTGGGACTCACTTTGTAGACCAGGCTGGCCTTGAACACTCAGAGACCTGCCTGTCTCTGCCTCCCAAGTGTTAGTATTGAAGGGGTGTGCCATTGTACCCATCTTTTTTTTTCTGATGTTGAACACTTTTTAAAATGTTTCTCAGCAATCTCCAGTTCCAGTTCCTCAGCCTTTTACTCAATCTTTTGAGTGAGGCATTTGTTTTCTTAGTTTTTTGTTTTCTGAGTAGATTATATATTCTGGAAGTTAATGCTCTGTCAGATGTATCACTTCTGAATGTTTCCTCCCAGTGTGTGGGTTTTCTCTTCACTTCCCTGATTGTTTCTTTCGCAGTACAGAAGCTTTTGAGTTTAATGAGGTCCCAATTGTCAATTGTCAACCTCACTTCCTGAGCAGCTGCTGTCTGTTTTAGAAAGTCTTTTCCCGTGCTTATGTCTTGTAGGTTGCTGCCAACTTTTTCTTCTATCACCTTCAGAGTTTGGGGTCTCACATTGAAGTCTTTGATACATTTGGAGTTGATATCTGTACAAGGCGAGAGATGGGACAGGTTAATTTTATTCTTGTATAAATGGTGATCCAGTTTTGCGAACACCATTTGCTGAAGATGCTATCTTTTCTCCATTGAGTCCTCTTGGCCCCATTGTCAAATATGAGGTGGCTGAAATTGTATGTGTTTAATCTTCATTTTTTTTCAATGAAATGGATATAATTTAATAAAACCTGTATAACTTCTAGGGAACAACAAAAATATTTTAAGTGATTGTTACCTCCTTAATTTCACACTTATCTGCACAATTTTTAAACAGAGGCATAATATATAGCAATAGAACAGTTATTAAAAATTCACATTTTCTGTAGCTTAAGTTTGGGTATATTAAGTGTATTTTAATGGCATTTTTACATTATAGATAGAAAGATTGATAGATTAAGTAAAAAGATAGCCAGATAGATGAAGATGATAGATAGATAGCAGATGATAGATGATATATACATAAATAGATAGATGATAGACACATACCTACCTGCATCCATCCATACATCTATAGATGATAGATCCATATGTACAGGCATAGCAAGTAATTATCTCATATAATTTACAAAAAATATTTTTAGAAAATGTTTGGGATATAAAACAATACAACAGAAAATATCACATTGATATAAAACTCATCTTTCATGTACTTTATTGAAATGCAATATAATAAATGTACGTGATGTCTCTTGTTCAAGTCTTGTCTTAGAAATAATGTGCTATAATTTCAAAGGAAACTGATGAATTTACCATAAGATACACTCATGTCTCACTTCCTTATGCCAGCTTTCCCTAATTTTTTTCTCCATTACTGTTAGAAACACTTCCCTATTGTCAAGGAAACAAAAAAGACATAGTAACCAGAAAAGACTTAAGAAACTCACAGATTTACAATAATTGAATTTTGTGCCACCACTGGCCTTTTAGAAAGTCATTCACCAGGTGAGAAAGTCATTTCTATTCTGTGCTGTTACAATGCCTTTGAGATTCATCTACATAGAATCTCTTGACACTATTATTACCTCTTCATCTTGAGAGTAAAAATGGCTCATTGTTACAGATATGAGTGCAGAAATGAGTATTTATAGCAGCAGCCTTTACTGTGCTTCCTTCACATATACTTTATGTCTTCCTTCACATATACTATTAAACTACTCTATAATTATGTGCCTATACTTAAATGTATTTGCTAATAAAATTTTATCTGCTTTTAGTTTCAGTTTAAGTTCTATGAATTTCAAAATAATGATGTAGCTGAATTTGCACATTATGCATAGTAGGCATGGTAGGATAACTTAAAATTTCAATACTACTATTGAATACTATTATTTGACATGCTAAGGCAGTGCAACATTTTATACCATACATTTAAACTCAGTCAATATATTAAAAACTACAATTAGTTCAAAATTATACTACATTCCCTCTGTTGGATATTAAATTTCTACTCAGTATGAGCAAGTTTATCCTTTTCTGAATGGTAAAATATTTCTATTGGTTAGACAATTATAAATAGAAATGTTGGGCTTCCCAAACCTTATTTCAGAAACACAACTTTTTAGATAAGGCATATACATTATGCAATGATTCAGGGTCTTCCAAATAGTATGGCTAAATATGTTTCTGCTTTTTAAGTTCATGATGGGCTGAGGGAAGACCACTTACTGTTTCTATGAGTCTACTCACATAGATTCTCTGTTCTAGTTATTCTTGTAGTCTCTGTGATAAACCATCATAACCAAATTGACTGAGGTAGAAAGGGTTTATTTGGTTTGTACATCCCTATCATATTCTATCACTAATGGAAGCCAAGGCATGGGGTTCATTGGCAGAAGTTTGAAGGATGCACCAGGGAGAGAAAAATGCCACTTCCTAGCTTGCTATACTTGGCCTTTGGGGCTATACTTTTACATAACCCAGGTGTACCCGCCTAGAGATTGGACTGTCCACAGTGCCCTGCATCCTCCTACATCAATTTTCAATTAAGTAAATGCCTCACCAGCAAGGCAACAAGCTAATCTCATGGAGGAAATTCCTCAAATGAGGTTCCTTCTTTCCACTGTAACTTGTGTCAGGCTGACAGAACTAACCAGCACAGTCTCCTTTACCAAAATTAAATAAACACCTTGGGGTTCTTCCTGGAACTGTGTCCAGTTTTAGCAAAAATTCTTGTCATTCACTGTACCAAGGAAGACCCTCCTATGCCATTATTTGTGATACTTGCTTCCAAACCTCAGCCCCCACCTTGATATGGGAGATCGTAGCCTGCTTGTTGTTTATGAATTGCTGTTTCTTCATAGTTGAACTTTATCTATTTTCTCCATTCTAATACCTATAATTCCAATGGTCCTTAATAAGTCTATATTGATAATCTAATAGAAGAATGATACCTCCAGAAAAAATGAAACAGTGTTATATAATTACATATAGAAAGATATTTATTTAAGGAATTGAGCAAAGAGAACATGAAAACTATCATGTCTGAAATGTGTAAGGCAAATAAATATGAATTTTAGGGAGAATTTCTGTAAGGCGTTAAAGCTGCTGCATTTTAGTCTTTGTTGTGTGTTCATCCAGTGAGCTTCAGTCACATCACTGAACATGGTATTTATTGAGCTTTATTCCCTGTAAGGTACATGTAAAAATCTTCATAGACCCCTTTGGACAGCACCATTTACAGTTTAGCTACACATAATCCTAACCATAACAGGTTGTAAAAATCATTGTGCTGCAAACAACAATTTGCCTACTAAAAACAAAGTGATTATATGAATAATAAATAGGTTTATCCAAAACATGTTTATACATAAATTGTTACCAGTTTCTACCGTCCTCCATCAATATTCCACTATGTGCACAATGTTTAATTTGTAAGTGAAAACGAACTTTGTAATTCAGTGTGCCCTCTCATATTTCCAAAATTCTCCCTGACATTTCCAAAAATCTTAATGTATATATTATCCTTACTTTATATTAAGTTCATACATATTCTACAAACCATATATTTGTATTCTGTTTGTGTAATGAAACTCTGTTTGCTTTTCTTAATTATTGATTCCTAAATCCTTTAGGAAGTTCATTGGCATAACTCAAGTCAGTAATTACATGACTCACCAAGGTCTTTTGGAAAATCATAAATTTTAAGGCAGTGTTAACTAAATTTGGGGGTCTGATTAATGCTTCATTGCAACAACAAATATAGGGAAAATGATGGCATAATTGGAGCCCAATAGCCAGTAATTATTTCATTGACCTAACATTTTCTGTAAGATTTATTTGTATTATGGCAATTTATCATCTAAAACCTGAAGCAATAATGGAAACAAAGTGATATCTGATTATGTAAATTCTTCCATTTTGTGGATAAGAAAGCAAAATTTCTGATAAAAAAATGATTACTCGAGAAGTTATTGAAGGTCATAAAACTCCACTCACTCAAAGTCAGAGCAAAGGCAGACATAATGTGGCAGCCGATGGATCTGAGGGTAAAGTGTGCAGAATGAGAGGAGAAAGACTGAATGCTTTTAAGGAAGAGCAGAGAGTTTCCATAGTAACGGAGGAAAATATTCTTTCATGTTGAGATCCTATTTTGAATGTGTTATAGATGATGCAAAATTTAAAAAAATACTTTAAAGAAAAATGGCACAAGAGTTTATATATGACAAGTGTCAACTCCAGGATTCAGTAATAACAGACTTGAAATTTCTGTTGTTAGGGCTGTGCCTTTAAGCTATCTATAGTTCATTTAATTTCATTTTATCTTTGAGATAATAGACACCAGTGTTTGATAACTATATCTTTTTTTTTTTTTTTTTTTTTTTTTAGACAGGGTCTCCCTGTAGCTCCAGCTATCCTGAAACTCACTCTGTAGACAACCAGGCTGGCCTTGAACTCACAAAGATCTGCCTGCCTCTGCCTCCCACGTGCTAGGATTAAAGGCGTGCGCCACCATGACCAGCGATAACTATATCATTTTTAAATTTCACATATATCTTATAACATTATGTTTTATATTTTACATGCACACACAAATGTATTTGAGAAAGTAATACAGAAATGCTCTCAAAATAGTCACAAGTCTATATTTGTCCATGGACTTTGTTCATCCCAAACAGCTATTAGTGATGAAGAGATACATTTAAATTTAAGGCTCATTTAATCTGTTAAACTGTGCAAGAAATTTTACCTACTTAAAAAAGGGGAAAACTCTCTATTAACTCATCAAAGAACATTGTCTACATTTTTCCAAAACCCGAAGAAATAAAAGGTCATATGTACTCATGACTCTCAAAATAAATGTATTAAGGTAATGGCCAAGGAAAGCAAATTGGATAATTCATTGACTGCTCAGGTCATATGACTATCCTAAGGTTAATTGACCCAGGGACCATTTAAGCATTCAGTATCCCTTCACAGAAGAACCTTGACTGAGAGAAGACTTGCAAGTACTCTAGGGATAAATAAATAGTTGGCATAGACATAGAAGGTGCTCAAGTTTAAATGGACATAAAATATTCGCAAATGCATAGAAATTTCTGTTTGATAATTTTGATTTTAGAACTTTAATCATATATGAGGATAACTATATTATAGAAAAAAAAAGAGGGACAGCAACTCCTTAGCATGATCAATTTGGTGATCAATCTGGAATAGAAAAACACCATTTATGTAATCCACCATTCTCTGCTTAATTATTATTTTCAATGCTTGAGGTAATAAGACCATTTCTATACAAAATCCCTAGTTATGATTGCTTACATATACGTTTTCAATATTCATAGACAGATATGTATGAAATACACTTATAGCAACATATTTAAGTATTATTTTTAAAATTTTATTTATTTTTGTATGTGTATGGGTGTACTGTCTGCATGTAGGTCTGTGCACCCGTGTCGTACAATGCCGCAGAGGTCAGAAGAGGGTCTCAGATTCCCCTGGAACTGGAGTTCTCCTGGAATTGGAGTTACAGACAGTTCTTAGCCTCCATGTGGGTGTTGGGGATCGAACCCGTGTCCTCTGCAAGAGCAGTCGGTGCTCTTAACCACTAGGCTATCTCTCCAGCCCCCCAGGAACATATTTATTTAATAGAATCATGAGAACTTACTATACATTATAGTAGGCTTAGAGAACATAGAATTGCTTGTACTAGCTAGACAAAGTGACGATATGACCATTTGAGGTAATAAAATAATTCCAGAGTAAAAATAATAGATAATTTGCCAAGTGGTGGGACGATCATAGAGTAATTGTAAAATGGAAGTCTAGGAAAGATGAAGAAACACAAGGAATAATAGGATTATCACAATGACATAAGGCAGGAAATGCTGGTAATGCCTACATCATCATAGAGCTTTTCAACCAGATTCTGATTTTTTATTCTTATGTCATAGAAATTGTAAAGCTAATGAAAGTCTGTTGAATTTCAATAAAATCTGTACTCTATGCATTTCTGAATGCATTATTTTGTGTCACATGTTTTTAGTTTATCAATTTAACTCTTTCTGCACTTACTGAAAGGTTCACTATTAAATTTTAAACACCTCTCATATTCTTTCATTTTAATCATCATATTAATAAATATTGATATTTTACACTGTTCATATGTTTTCAAAATTATGCCATATAGAGTAGTTACATTTCTCTTTGTTATGAGAAAATTTCTAACAAGGGATTTAAGGAGAGAAGGCTTATTTGGACTCAGTTTGAGAATATAGTCCATCTTGGGGGGAACTCAGCATCAGGATCTTGAAGTAGCTGGTCAGATGTATTCTCAATAAACAAGCAGAGAGCAATAGATGTTGGTGCCCACCTTGCTGCTTCCCTTTCTTCAGTCCAGGACTCCTGCCCTGATAACAGTATCACCCACAATTAAAAATGGTTTTCCCACCTCAGTTAACCTAATTTAGATAATCCATTGCAGTGCCTGGTCTCCTAGGTGATTCTAGGTCTGAGCAAGTTCAAAAGGAATTATTAATCATCAGATCACAAAACAGATTTTATGTGATATATACTGCAGTGTTTAACCACTTAGTTCTTAATATCTCCCCCTTCTGAAATCTGCCTGATTCCATAAAAATTGTATTTGATGCTATTTGGAGAGATTTCCCAAGCTCTCTGAAGGAAACATCACAAATTAATTTCAAGACTACTTCTTCCCATGGAAGTGGCAGGGAGATGACTCTAAAGGATATCTTCTGTCCAAAATAAGGAAAAGAGGAATCATAATATCAAGAGCTATGATTGTTTCCAAACTCTTCAAAATTGAGGACAAATACAACATTTTCTTTTGAGGGCCTGATTCTACCTCAGGTCTTGAGACAGTCGGAGTATTATGCAAAACTTGTGTGTATAGAACAAATATAAATGTGCAGTGAAAACCTGTAATGTGATCTCACTCAATTTCCTAGATTTTTCTTTTCCCTAAGGTGAGACAAGCTAGTTATGAGGACAGCTTGTAATTAATGAGGCCTTGACAATTATTTTCACAAACATATGTTTTGAAAAAGGAAAAGCAAGAGTGGAGTGACTTGACCATTTCAAGTGGATGAAAAGAGTGGTTTAATTGCAGCAGTGCGGGATGAGGACAGTGTAGGAACACCCCTTAACTGCCCTGGATCAAGTATGGTCTCCTCTCGGCACTTCTTTCTATTCACTATCATATGTCTGTGTCACAACACGGCAGTCTACAAAACTGAAATGCTCTCTTTTGCCTAATGAAATACAAATGTATTAAAGTAAATCCTATATTTTCAGATGGTTTGATTCATCTATGATAAATCATTATCCATTTCAAGACTGGAAAGAAATAGATCTTTGACAGATTTAGGAAGATTTATTGAATATAGGAATGAATACAGTGGAACATGGTGCCACAGATCTTTATTCGCAGCACTGGGAGGCAGAGGTAGGCAGATCTTTATGAGATCTAGAAAACCCTGGTCTACATTGTGAATTCCAGGCCAGCTGGGGCTGCAGGGAGACCCTTTCTAAAAAATTGCATCCAGGGCTGGAGAGATGGCCTAGCGGTTGAGAGCACTGACTGCTCTTGCAGAGGACCTGGGATCGATCCCCAGCACATACATGGTGGCTGAGAACAGTCTGTAACTCCAATTCTAGGAGAACTCCAGTTCCAGGGGAATCCAACACCCTCTTCTGACCTCCGTGGCATTGCACGATACGGGTGCACAAACCTACATGCAGACAGTACATTCAGACACATAAAAAATAAATAAATAAAATTTAAAAAATTGCATCCAAAAGTCAGTGTAGATTTGCCCTAGACAGGGTGATCCCACAAGAAGTTGAAACTGCGACAGTGGCAAGCTGTCCCGTTACCCAGGTCTCACAGTAGTCTGTGGGTATTTAACGTGGTAAATTAAAGCTTCCCTGCCAAGAACAATAGAAAGATGGGTCACCATTATTCAAAGAGCCACATTCCAATTCTATAGTGAAGAAAATATGGATATTGGGCTGATGTATAATATTATACATAACAGGAAAAGTGACATTAAGGGACTCTTTCTTTCTCGGGAATTTAAGTGATCCTTCGGTCAGTAGAAACTGTAATAGCTTTTCAGAAACCTGCTGTGCTGGGAATGAATTGGCCATCCATGAGTGGTTAGTAGTGGTCTTTCTTGCAACCACATTGCACCAACATTAGCTACACCCTATGGTGGTAAATTTGCAGGAGGTCATGGATGAAGCACACTTGGTGACGGGAGTGTACTGCTATCAGCCCAGCCAGTCTCTACAAGGCATATTTGCTAGCTTAGCAATTAATTCTGTAATAGTGTGTGTGTGTGTGTGTGTGTGTGTGTGTGTGAATGATTTTTCTTGTTTCAGTAGTGCTCTAATTACACCTTTATTGTCCAAACTTATTTCATGTAAGACTTTATTGAAACCATACACCAACTGTAACTATTTCATTTCAGTTTTAGGGTCTAAATTCAGAACCTAAATCTTCATTTGATTTTTGAAGATGAAATATTTCATTGCTTTTCTCAAATGTTGACCAGTAGGAATTAAAATGAGTTAAACTGACATTGTTAACTAAAATCACTTAAGTGACTTCCCTATCAAATTCTTATAAAACTTGATCTCAGGTATAATTATTTAATCTATAGTTCACATGTGCACAAAACTGAGTGTTAAATTTGAAGAATACTCAGATGTGTGATCCCTAGATATATGAAGGGCTTCCTGTTAAATATGAACTTCAGATAAGCCCTTCTTTTCTTATATGTAAGCCCCATACAACATTTGCGGCACACTGGTAGTATAATTACAACAGTAATAGTAATAATTATTACCATGATTTATCTGTTACACATATTTTTACTGTACTTCCTGTATTTTGAAAAGTCATAGAGTATAATGAGCCCTCTCCAAATGCTCTTGGGTGGGATCCCTCCACTGGATATGACCAATGCACTGGTGGTCACAACCTTAAATAAAAATGACTTCTGCTTCTAGCAGCTGTCAGTTTCTAGTAGCCCCTCTACTAGGGTGGGATTTTGTGACCACCTCATGCTATGGATTTTTCTTCCTTGAGCTCATGTAGGTCTTGGGCATACTGTCAAGAACACTGTGATTTCGTATATGCAACTGTCCTCTTGTGTGCAGAAAATACTGTTTCCTTGAAGTTATTAACCACATCTGGCTCTTATTTTTTATATGTAAATAATATTTCTTCTCCCTTTTTATTGGCAACCCCTGTCCCTTAAGAGGACATAGTATGATAAGTGTGATATAGGTGTCCCATTTAAAACTGAGGACTCTGGAATCTTTTATTCTCTTCATGTTGATAAGTTAAGGGTCTCTGTGTCCTTTGCCATCTGTTGTGGAAGGAAGCTTCTCTGATGGTTGAGAGCTGCACTAAACGTATAATAATCAGTCACTGGAAGTTAGTTTAATACTGTGTCCATTTCTCAGAATTTCAGTAGTAGAAATTTCTCTAGGGTCCTATCTAACTCACCATCATGTTATTTATTTTCAGTTAGAAATAAGAGATGCATTAAATCATTAGGTTTCTTTTCCCTTCATCCTATTTTTCCCTTATGTAATAGTGTTTAAGACATGGAAAGACTTAACCCTAAAAAAGATCAAACAGGTTTCCTTGTTTTATAATCTCAGTTTTCTCTAATGGCAGTTGACTTAAGTAACATCAATATTCATGAATGTGATGAATTTAATTCCTTCTGGTTGTAGGGAAACTGATGTGATATTTAGAGCCTGTTCATAACTTTCATACTGTGCTTTCGATAGTAAAAACAAAACAAAGAACCAAAACCCAAACACTGTCACTTAGAAACTCATTAGAAATGCAGATTATTGGTCCATATCAATGAGTCAAAGAAAATAATTATTCTCTCTGAATTTGGGGTTGGAGACTTAGTGGTAAAGAGCACTTATACCTCTTTGCAGAAAACCTGACTTCTGTTCCCAGAATCTACATATGATGGCTTACAATCCTCTTTAATGCCAGGGATTTTGATACCCTCCTCTGACTTTGGAAGGCACTGCAGTAATGTGCACAAACACACAAAGGAAAAATAGATATACACACAAAGGAAATGATCTCTGAAGTGAAGCCAAATTTCTCAGTTTTAAAAGATTCCCACACACCATGTTTTCAGACTATCAAATTTAATTTCAAAATATTTTGCTTCCTAAAATATACTCAATGCTTTTAATTTTTTAGCATTTTATATATCATCTTTTATTTTATACATATGAGTGTATTGCCTACATGCTTGTAAATAGTAAGCACACTTGTGTCTTGCGATGCCTGAAGAGGTAAGAAGAGGACATTGGATTCCCCTGAACCGGAGTTGTGGATAGCTAGCCACTATGTGGATGCTGGGAAGCAGACCTGATTTCTCTGTAAGGGCAGCCAGTGCTACTAACTGCTGAGCCATCTCTCCAGCCCCTACCTAATGCTTTTAAAATCCAGATTTATTTTCTTCTTTTTCCCCCTATACCTTCAAGTGAAGACATTAAGAGTTTGAAATTCTACAAACGATTTTGATTTCCAGGTTTCTTCATTAATGTGAATTGATTTTATAAGCTTCTTGCATTGTTTATTTTCTACTGAAAAAGGCAATATAATGATTTCCATTAGACTTTAAAGTACTAGTTTGAATAAAGAATCAGAAACCTGGCTCAATGGTACAACAAAAGCATAAAGGCACAACAAATATGCAAATTTCAAATGAAATTGTTGTGTATGCTAAATTGCAATAAATATTTAAAAGTCTATCAGCAATGTACAGTGAAAATTTTTATATGTAAATTATCTTTATCATAATCCATTCAGTTCATTCAGTACTTATAATTTGCGTATCAATACAAAACATGAATGTTCAGTCATAAATATTTCATACTTAGTGACTAAGGTAATACACTGCATATTAGAAAGATGACAGCCAAAACTTATTAAATCTAAATTTGTCTGAATACATTCTACATTGACAGAATATATTTTTAATTTTAAAAAAATTATTTATAAAAAAATTATTTATAATTTTTTATGTGTATGAGTGTACTGTCTGCATGTAGGTTGTTGCACCTGTGTCATGCAATGCCCTGGAGGTCAGAAGAATGTGTCGGATTCCCCTAGAACTGGAGTTAAAGATGGTTCTTAGCTGCCATTTGGGTGCTGGGAATCGAACCTGGGCCCTCTGTAAGAGCAGTCGACATTCTTAAGTGCTGAGCCATCTCTCCAGTCCACGACAAAATACTTTTAAAATCAGCAGAGACATTCACCAAGGTTTTAAATATCTGTGCCTTTTATTTTTCCCATTTTTATGAAGAAATTTTAAAATTAAACATCTTGCTTACATATTACTATATGAGCTAATGTTATTTATTCATATATTTGTCAAAATTAGGTGTTATACTCCATTTAAATATTATATAACATGAATTTGAATATTTACAGTGGTAAAACCCTTGTCATAGTTCTAGTTCTATTTTACAATACCTGGGATAATTAATTTATGAAAGGAAAAATTTATTTTGGTGCTTGTTTTAGAAGTTCTGGTGAATGTTCAATTCACTTATTTGATTTGGGCAGAAAATCATTGTGGGATTGTGTGACACAGTGAACCTGCTACCTCAAGGACAAAAAGAGTGAGTATTAGGATGATGTAATGCCCACAGACAATCCAAAGCGCTGAGCTAGATTCTTCTCTTGATACCCTTTTCAAAGTCCCACCATGTCCCTGATGGACCAATCTGTGTTTGCAGGTTTGATACATGAGTATTTGGGAGATATTCAAATTATAAGGTATAACAAGGTGTATTTTATGGGATACATCTTTTCAATAGTTTCCTGTTCAGAATATCTCCCTCATATAAGGTAAACATTTTGAACCAGTATAAACAAAATAGACACCTGAGTAGTTCATCTACCTATCCATATATCTAAGTAGGCATTACTGAAGATTCAAAGGATATAAGAAATCTTCTCCTCCTCTAAGAGTGCTTCATCTTGCTTCCCTTTTATAGTCAGGAAAATCATTTTGTGTGGTTACATAATGAATCTACCAATTCCCAACTTACAATTATCATTTTAATTTATTAGCATACTCAGCATTACAGTTGGTTATGGTTGTGTCAAACATTTCTATTATTTACTCCAGCTTCTTTCTCATTCCCTCAAAACTCATGCCATCTTCTGAGCCCTACCTTTTCATGTGCCATATGATCCACTGCTTCCTTCCCTTAATCAACTTGTTTTTCTCTATCTCAAAGTCTCCTTACTAGGTTCATTGCTTACACACACACACACACACACACACACACACACACACACACACACACTGAGCTAGAATGTACATATGAGAGAGAATATGTGTTTTTCTTTTCCTGTGTCTGGGTTTCCTTGATTAATATAATAATTTCTAGCTCCATGCATAGACTTCAAACTTCATTTCTGTTCACAGATGAATAAAACATCATCTGTATATGTAGCACTTTTCAATATCCAATACAGTGTTGGTTGACATCTAAGCCAGCTCCACTTCTTTGCTATTATGAATAATACAGCAATAAACAAGGACATGCATTTATATCTATGGTAAGGTATAAAGACTTCTGGGTATATGCCTAGTAGCTTTAGATTTTTAGGTTTTTGGAAATCTCCATACTGATTTCCATAGTGACTGTACTAGTATATAGTCCCCCAAGTACTGAGGTTCGGATACTCTTCCCCCATAACTTTGCCAGTATTAATAGTTGTCTCTTTTCTTAGCAACCATTCTGACTAGGGTGAGAAGGAATCTTAAAGTAGAGGCAGGCAGAGCTCAGTGAATTGAGGTCAGCCCATCTATATAGTGAGTTCCAGGTGGACTGGGACTAGGGAGACCCTTTCACAGAAAATGTGAAAGCATTTAATATATTAAAATGCACCATGAACCAGGCGTGGTGGTGCATGTCTTTAATCCTAGCACTTGGGAGGCAGAGGCAGGCAGATCTTTGTTAGTTCAAGGCCAGCCTGGTCTACAGAGGGAGTTCCAAGACAGCTGGGGCTACAGGGAGACCCTGTGTCAAAAAGACCAAAAAAAATGCACCATGAAAGCCAAATAAAAATAATTTTCAGATACTTTATTTTTAAAAGACTATTCTCATGCTTTTAATACAGTATTTGTGTAAAAAGTGTGATATTTCGTTTAAGTGCATAGCTTAGGGAGACTTTAGCATTATATTTGGTTCTGAATAGAGAATAATCCTTTTCACAGTTTCTATGTCCATTCATCAATTAAAGAAGGCAGTTTTACTGATTTTACAAGAGAATACCTCTATAACAGCTGGCTCCAATCTACAGCTGGAGAACGACCTCATCGTCCATCTTATTTCTCCTTATTCTATGGGGGGGGAGTTAAGAAGAAAGTCTCTTGTATTAAAACCTTTGCGCACCTAGAAGGTAAGCTTCCTTAGGTCATTAAAAATAGTTGTTACAGTAGGATCCACAGAGGGGCCTGATGTCTCAGCAATCTGAGGCATTTCTCCCTTCAATGCCCAGAGGAGTCAATCCTTCTGCTGGCACTTCTGTACATCCTACTCACTGCAAAGCTGCATTTTCTTTCTCAGCCATAAGTTGGTGTACTCTGGCCTGTTGGAACATACAAACCTTTCCATAGTTAGTTTTAAGATTTGGGTTTGCAAGGTTTTGTGACAAAAAGTTTTCATATCTATCTAATCCCCCTTTTAATTTAAGGTTTTATTTTTGACCCATGAGTCCCAAAAAAGCAGTTGTTTTATACATACCTATAGGGTGGAATCAAGGCACAGATTTCATCAAGTTTCACCCATGCTGTTTTGGGTTAACTTGTATGTGATTAACTTGGGAAAACAAGTTTATTTTTTAGTTAAATCATCCTATAGGTGAAAGAGATTGCTACCAGGTGATACTATATAACAGCAAAATATAGAGAAAATTTGTGTTACGAATCCAAAGTAATTGTTATACAGATCTTGTTAAAGCTAATGTGGACAAGAGCAATTTATATCACCAATATACTCAGATGCATTACCATTTTATCAGCCTTCAAACAATGTTATCCATATGCACATATTTACTTTTACTAAGTCCTAAAACACCATGTATCTGTAGACAGAGTCTGGGCAAACTGGATACTTGTTGAACTCACGTCATTAAACATGCACCAATCGAATATACACCCGTGTCCCTCTCGCACCCCTCCCACCCCTCCGAGTCACCATTTCAGTCAGCTTCATGCAATCTTTCTGTTGTTGTTTTTAATATGGCATCCCTCTCCACAAGAAATATTTATAACGGTTATTGTACTAGCATCCACATATGAAAGATACCATTTGTCGTTTGTTTTTCTGGGACTGTGTTACTTCACTTAACATGATGTCTTCAAGCTCCATCCATTTACCTGCAAAGTTTTCATGATGTTGTCTTTCTTACTGCTGCATAGAATTCCATTGTGGATACAGTACCACATTTTCTCTATCCACTCATCAGTTGAGGGGGCATTTGGTTTGATTCCAGTTTTTTGCTATTGTGAACAGAGTGGCAGAAAATAATAGCTGTGCATGTAGCTCTGCAGTAAGATGAGTCTTGTGGTATATACCAGGAGTGGTATGACTGGGTCAAATGGCAGGATCATTTTGAGTCTTCTAAGGGTTCTCCACACTGTTTTCCATAGTGGCTGCAACAAGTTTACATTCCACCAGCAATGGATGAGTATGCCCCTTTCCCACACACTCTCCAGCACTTGGAATCATTTGTTTTCTTGATCCAGCCAGTCTTCTGGAGTAAGGTGGTATCTTAAGGGTGGTTTTAATTTGCTTTCCTTAATTATTAGTGAGTGTTGAACACTCTTACTACAGGAGCTCTGACATCAACATGGATTATTCTACCAAGGAGATGTTGGCGGGGGATCCAAGCCCCCCAAATGGTAAAGGCTCCTTGCCTCCAAACTGGGATATCTGCAGGAAGAGAGGCGATAAGGCCCGGCTGTTGAAGACCTGATATAAACATGGGAAAGATGTATGGAGACCGCACTGCAAGTAACAGATGGTCTCTGGGATGCCGAGAGTGTTACCAAAAGACCACTAAGCCAATAAAGCAAATATAGGTCTCCTTGAGTGCGGGGATCGTAGAGAGGTGGTTGGCAAAGACCACCCTCTCCAGCTTCCTCGCCGCCAAAAATCTTCACTCTGTCGACCCGCGTCAGAGTGGGGCTGGGGAGAGTAAGTGCGCTGCCAAACCAAAAGCAACCACAGCAGGGATTCGAGTCAAAGTGTTACAGCTCAAAACTCACTTTATTGCAGTTCACAGAGGTTTATAAGCCGTGCTGGCTTCCCCACTCGGGCATGTATGTCTCTTCCAACTGGTCTTTTTAGGAGGCTTAATTTACAAGTTCCCTAATATCCAATCCCTTCCCTTCCTAGCATAGTCCCTAATTATCATGTTAGTATGGAACTAGCCTCCCTTGCTCATGGTGGGGGGTGAGTTCGCGAAACTCCACAGGTTTCTTTTGTCCTTCAGGCCTATATCTTCTCGGCTATTCCATGCCGTCATTTCTCCTTTTTGTTTTTATTTGGCATAGCTCCTGTCTTAGGTTGGTGATTTTACTGGGCTCAGCTCTTACTGTCTAGGTTGGCCAAACCAAAAAAGCCCTTACCCGTCTTTGGGAGTCTGATGCTGCCTTTTGTAGGTATTGACGAGGGGGAGGGGCTTATATTTGCCCGTAAGGCCATTAATTGGACTTCTTTGCCTGCTTTCTAGCGAACCTTATAACCTGGTTGAGCAAGCAAGGGCCTACCGTGAACAAAAGCAAAAGAATTAAAAGAGGTCCGGCTATTGCCATTATCAATGAGTAAACCAGGGGCTGGTTTTGAACCATCCTTCAAACCATCCTGGTTGATTAGCTATCTTTCTTCTTTCAAGGCTATTCCTAAGGTCGTCTAGATTCTTTGTAATTACACGGAGTGGTCTGCATAAAAGCAGCATTCTCCCCTAAAGCCTGGCATATCCCTCCCTGTTCTAGTGCAAGGAGATCAAGCGCCCTTCTATTCTGAAGGACCATCTCTGCTAAAGAATCCAATGATGCCTCATGTGTCTCAGAGTTATTCTACCTTTTCTTATCTTCATCTAGTTGCTGTTGAGCCTCTCGTTCCATTGTGTGTTAGTGATAGAGCTGTTCCTCCAGTAGCTGGCCTGCGATTCCCACTCCTATTATGCCCCAGGGCAAGGGCGTTCTCTTTTTATGTCTAGAAACTGAAGGCCTCCTGATGGTGGTATAATGCACGAGAGTCATTTTGTCTTTACAACTTCTAGGTTGACACAAGGGATTAGTCCCGGGGCATACATAACATTCCCATTTTTAGCATTTAGTCTATCCACCTCCCTTCAGCACTGTTCCCATTGTCCATTGAAGTAACCGTCTGCTAACGAGCAGAAATCGGTTTGGAGAGTACAGCCTTGATGACATTTCCAGTACGACGTTCACCACTGACCAGATGATGGTGCGAGGCCGTGTGCCGCGATGATTCATTTCTGTAAGAACAAGGGGATTTACCTTAAGGAGTTCATCCTTAGGTTGGGGGTTAAGAAGTTTCTCGGGAGGTCATATTTGATGTTCCTTTCTGGGACCTATCTTGTCTGCTATTAAGGACTTTGAAAAATAATAATTATTCATAACCACAACAATTATAACCTTATTAATTATTATTAATTATCACAACAGTAATTATAAACAATAATGGTCAAAAATAGCAGCCAACAATGACAATTTACTATTAACTGAATTTTTATCATTTTATTAATAATTATTATTTAAAACTAATTAATTATAAAAAAAAAATAAAAATTAACTGCTAATAATAACAACAATCTATCATTAAAGTGAATAATATGCATAATATAAACCCATTAAAAATTGTTAACACTAAGGGGCAATAAAGCAAACATTTTCTATGAATTGAATCTATTTTTGTTTTATAGTTAGCTAAATAGATTTAAACCTGTAGTACTATAATGAATTGAAAGCAGGAACTCCCATTCATTCACACATACACACAGCTTGAAGATGGGCCTAAAGAAGCATAAAACAGTCTTATCAAAGAAATTTTTATTTGAAATTAAACCAAATTATCAATTTACGTTATTAAAAGAGACTTTTACCTCACCTGCCTGGAAATACTGTGCAGCAGGGCAGCCATGTGCCTGTTTATCCCAAATATAAGGCTATTGACCTCTCCTTGGAGGAATAACCCATGGCTGATGCCACAAGCCTACATCCTCTACAGGTTAGGAGATGTTATAAAGCCACAGTAAGACCCTGTAATATTTATCAGGGGGTAAAAATGTAATTCATGGATTAACTATCATCCAAACATATGTGTCTATGCCAAAGTACCTACCATAACTATTAGTGCTGCTTAAATACCTATATAATCTAATTGCTTTGTGCTTCATTAGTAGGATCGAAAGGTTTACTCCTGAACAAACTGTCAGCCCATGAAAGGAAACAGCCAGAATTGACCAGAATTCCAAGCACAGCTCCAGAGAGAGAGACAGTTTTACTTCTCATCCACCTGTGCCCCTTTTCTAACCTAGGGAACAATCTGCGGAAGAGGGGGCATGGTAGAATGTAAAGGCTGCGATTGGGGTGACGGTGAAACTACAGCGATGTAGTCTGGACACTCATTTGATCAACTTGATTGAACAAACAAACCTTCACTCCCCATGATGGTGGGACTGTGGGGTGTTTGGGCACAACAGTCGGTAGATTGGTTTTCACAAAGGATACTTATACCCATGGATTATCACTTATAGCTAAAAATGAAAAAAAAAAAAACCTGAAAGATGCAGGACGGTTATGGCAGAATACATGATCTGGGATGGGGTGGGGGTGGGGGGGAAGGGAAAGGGAAATATGCCTGATCTGAATTGGAAAATGATGTACGAAATGCACAAACCATGCATAAAAATTAATTTAAAAAAGAGTTTTACCACGGTTTTAAAAAAAAAGACAATTTTATCGGACGCAAGTTTGTTTTTGTTAGAAACTTCAAGGCCTGTAAATTCTTCAGACTTTAATTTAAGCATGCTGAGATGGATTTGAATAATTAATTGATACAACTTGGTAGGTGGAGGTCCACAGTCTGTCTCTGGAGGATTGGAATCAAGACTGCACTTTTAAAACATAATGAACACTGCCCTGGGCTAGGCTTTTGCCTTAGAAGGCCAGCCTTCCCCCACCAGCCATCTGCTGTTTCCAGAGCAGGAGAGGAGCACAGAACAAACATTGGATCTACAAACAGCTACATGACCACCACCATAGCCTAGAATTTACAAGCTCAATTTGCAGCATAACTAATTTAGGAGTGACCCCCCCTTTTGCACCTCGGCGTAAGCCGGTGGTGGGGAGAGTTCCTCAGAGAAGCTTTGTTCTGTCTCTCTGGCCTCCTGCCTCAAAGCCGAGTAGGGGGAAGGATGGGGCCCGTGGAGTCTGGACACTCAGGGGCGTCCCAGGCCGTATTCTCCTCCCTGAGACCAGGGGTCTCTCAACCTCTTCTGAAGCTGAAATTCCACCCCCAGGAGGTGGGAGGGAGTCGGGGTGAAAAGTGGCTTTAAGCGCCAACAATCATGAGGGTAAAAGCCCAAAGGGGGTCCTGCTCTGAGAATCCTTTCTTTTCTCTTGCCAGCTTTTCTATTCAGCCCCCAAAGCTTTCCCAGGAGAAAAGGTTGGCCCCACTTACCCAGGGGGCCAGAAGAGGAAGCGTGGTCCCAGGCAGGTTCCGCGACCGCATCGGTCAGTTCTAACCCCCTGGATTTTAACATCGATCTCAGCGCTTTAAGCGCTGGGTCCTTATCTTTTCCTGTTGTGTTTCCCATCATGGGGACTCACTTACCCGAAAGACCGATTGGCCCCAGCTGTATTGCTAGCCATTAGGGTCTTGGGGGGGTCTTCGAGCCCTACATTGGTGCTCCAGATGCGGGGGTCATAGAGAGGTGGTTGCAAAGAACACCCTCTCCAGATTTCCTCACCAACGAAGAATCTTCACTCTGTCGACCCGCGTCAGAGTGGGGCTGGGGAGAGTAAGTGCGCTGCCAAACCAAAAGCAACCACAGGCAGGGAGTCGAGTCAAAGTGTTACAGCTCAAAACTCACTTTATTGCAGGTTCACAAAGGTTTATAAGCCATACTGGCTTCCCCACTCGGGCATGTGTCTCTTCCCAACTGGTCCTTTTAGGAGGCTTAATTTACAAGTTCCTAATCCCCCTTCCCTTCCTAGCATAGTCCCTAATATCATGTTAGTAATGCGGAAACTAGCCTCCTTGCTTGCGATGGGTGGGGGGGTGAGTTCTCTGAAACTCCACAGGCTTTCTTTTGTCCTACAGGCCTATCTTTTCGGCTATTCCATGCCGTCACTTGAGTCAAGCAAGACTCCTCCATCAGCACCAGCTACACCTCATCTGCCTGGAAATACTGTGCAGCAGTGGCAGCCATACGTCTGTATATCCCAAATCTAATTGGCTATTAGCTCTCTCCTTGGAGGAATAACCCATGGCTGATGCCACAAGTTTACATCCTTAATGGTTAGGAGATGTTATAATAACCACAACAAGACCCTGCCATACTTAAAACAGAAGAAATGTAAATCATGAATTAACATACCATCCCAACATCTGTGTCTATACCAAAAGAACCTACCATAAACAATTAGTACTGTTTAAATACCTATATATCTAATTGTGTGTGCTTCATTAGTAGGATTTGAAAGGCTATGTATTATATTGTTTAATACTAATATCTAATTGCATGTTTACTTCATCAGTGATCGAAAGGTTATGCCTGGAAAGCTGGCAGCCCCTGAAAGAAAAACAGCCAGAAACTGACTAGAGACCAAGAAGATCAGCTCCAGAAAAGTAGAGTGGTTTTGCTTTCTCATCCACCTGTGGCCCGCTTTCTAAGCCTAGGGAAGAATCTGTGAAGAAGAGGGGCGCGTGGTAGAATGTAAGGCTTTGCGATTGGGTTAATGATGAAACTCAATAAGTATAGAGTGGACACTCAGGGATCAACTTGATTGAACATCACAAGCCCCCCCGGCGTGGATAGTGGGACACCATGACTGGTGTGGGCTGAGGCACAACTGCTTTGCAACATTGGTTTTTACATGAAGGATGCTTGTACTCACAAATTAGCACTTATTGTTAAAAAAATGAAACAAAACAAAAAAAAAAGCAGAGAAAATGCAGAAAACTTATGCAGAAGCCAATGATCTGGGGGGAGTGGGTGGGTGGGGGGAAGGAAGGGGGATATATGCTGAACGAATTGGAAAATGTGTAGAAATACACAAAGCACAATAAAAAAAACGAAAATAAAATGTGGGATATTTCATTACTCTACCAATTGCTACTCCATTAGTAAGGCTATATTTATCTATAAATAGTTCTATGTAAGTATAACAGATGTGAAAGAAGGTATGGTCCCTCCTAGTTGACCAGAAGCTTGGCTTTATCACTTATTTTTATGTCTAATGACTCTATACAGAAGTGATACAGTTAATTCTAGAAGAAAGTCCTTAACAATAAACACAAATATTGGCCATAACCCATTTCCTCTGCCATAAGATTTTAGTTATGTTGATTATTTTAGCTTAGATAATAAAAGAAGAATGTGTAAGACACTGTAATAGTAGACCTGCATTCAGTATTAAAATGACCATGCTTTTATAAAATAAAAAAAACACCTTCTTTTCAAATTGTTAATATTGATTGGGTTATGTTATGTGACTTTTCAAGGAGGGGATGCTATCAAATTTATGGCACATTGGGCACTAATGACAGACCAAAGCTATGATTCCACCCATCTCTGGCTTGAAGAGTATATGATGAATGAATGTACCAGGCATACTTAGAAGAGCATGTTTGAGTGGTTACTGACAGAATTATGGGCCACGCTTGGCAAATGGATCCTCCATAATCACACAGGAGCATGGATGCTGAAAGGGCTTTGTACTGAGTAGACAGTCTCCATACACAGTATACCTAAGTGCAATGCATACATTCCTGGGGGAATAATTGCTTACCACAGGACAATTTCTCTGTCTTCTTTATTTTTATGTCTGATGTGAACTACTTCTTGGACTTAAAGCATTTTCAAAGTTTAAAGGGTAGGAATTGGCTGTATATTATATTTTTCTTCCACAGGAATGTCAGCTCTATCTATACAAATCTTGCCACATTTTTATGTGAGCTCTCAAGACAGGCCTCATGATTTGATTTCTCTTTTCTTTTTATTATCCTCTGGGTGCATTAGTGCCTGATAAACTGGATTTACAAGCTTGTTCATATCATTCAAGTCTATGAGGCTCTTATACTAGTGCAGCTCACGACCCACCAGGAGACTTGGCAGAACCAATAAAGTTCTTGAGCCAGTTCCAAGGGCCTTGGTGAATTAACAAAATTCTTAACTATCCTGGAAACACAATCATATTTTGCTCGGTGAACTAGCCATACAATATTTAGTCTCATGGCGTTTTCTTCAGAATATGCCTTCCCTAGCACTCATTATTATTCAAGTAGATCTCTGCCAGCAGTAGCCAAATGTCCCCAATGACTCATACAGGCTGTGATATTCTCTTTCATTACATGTTTAAAAGTCTTTCAAAGTCAAGGCATTCAAAGAAGTATTCCCTGAATATTACAGTTTCTTATACTAGACCATTATTAAGGTGACACCTATATTCTGAACTGTGGATCTTTCCTTCCTCTGTATTAAAGGCTATATCTGAGGGATATCTTCACCACTTCCAATTTTCCCAGCCCACTGTACAAGTCTTCAAATGGTTTCTAAATTTAAGGACCTAGGAAAAACTCCTTAGACTATATCTAGTCTGTACTTTCCTTTTCTTGTGTCACAGTATCTCTTAAAATAAATCTCAGGCCAGGTTGTGGTGGTACACACCTTTAATCCCAGAATCTAAGCTCTTGGAGAGCATGAGGCAGGAAGATCTTTGTGAGTTCAAGCCAGCCGGTCTACAGAGTGAGTTCCAGGACAGCTGGTACTACAGGGAGACCCTTCTCGAAAAGTCCAAAAAAAAAAAAAAAAAAAAAAAGAAATCCCAAAAAAAAAAAATCTCAGGAAGATATTATATAGATATATATTATATACTATTATATATATATATATATATATATATATTATTAATCCTATCTATCTATACAATGTATCCATCTATCTATCTACCTATCTGTCTATCACCTAGTCATCTCTATCTATTATCTTTTTTTTTACTTTTGAAATATGATAGTATATGTGATAGGAGTGATCGCATCGGATGCATATGACATGTACTGTTAATAATTCTCCTTCATGCGCAAGATCTTCCTGGGAGGGCAGCAGGAGGAAATGTCAGTCGATCTGATTGTTCCACAAATTATTACATCTACGTAAGTCTACCTGTGTACTGGTTGATGAGTTCTTTGTCTCCACAAGCAAATGTTCGAATGTGATCATCAGAACCTTTTAGGAACTGTGGGATGTATATTGGCTCTGTCCATCAACCATTTATCGAGGACATTTTGTGCTTGGATGATGAACTCCATTCATCAAGAAAGGGGTCCTAACCTTCAATACACAGAGGAAGATGACTACATTTGGATCTCTCCAAGGATTTTCCGTTTTAAAGCAGCTCATCCTGAGATATGCATCTTATCATTCACAGCAAGGAGCACACAATGTNTTGGAGGAATAACCCATGGCTGATGCCACAAGCCTACATCCGCTACAGGTTAGGAGATGTTATATAAGACCCTGTCATATTTAACAGGGGGGAAAATTGTAATTCATGGATTAACATATCCAAACATGTGTCTATGCTAAAGTAACCTACCATAACTATTAGTGCTGCTTAAATACCTATATATCTAATTGCTTGTTCTTCATTAGTAGGATCGAAAGGTTATTCCTGGACAAACTGTCAGCCCATGAAAGGAAACAGCCAGAATTGACCAGAGTCCAAGTCAACAGCTCCAGAGAGAGTGGACTGTTTTACTTCTCATCCACCTGTGCCCCTTTTCTAAGCCTAGGGAACAATCTGCGGAAGAGGGGGCATGGTAGAATGTAAAGGCTGCGATTGGGGTGAACGGTGAAACTACAGCGATGTAGTCTGGACACTCATTTGATCAACTTGATTGAACAAACAACCTGTCACTCCCCACTGAATGGTGGGACTGTGGGGGTTTGGGCACAACAGTCTGTAGATTGGTTTTGCACAAAGGATACTTATACTCATGGATTATCACTTATAGCTAAAAAATGAAAAAAAAAAAAAACCTGAAAGATGCAGGACGGTTATGGCAGAATACATGATCTGGGATGGGGTGGGGGTGGGGGGGAAGGGAAAGGGAAATATGCCTGATCTGAATTGGAAAATGATGTACGAAATGCACAAACCATCAATAAAAATTAAATTTAAAAAAAGAGACTTTTACCAACGTTTCTTAAAAAAAGACAATTTATTGGACCAAGTTTGTTTTGTTAGAACTTCAAGGCCTGTAAATTCTTCTAGACTTTGAGTTAAACATGCTGAGATGGATTCGAATCACTTAATTGATACAACTTGGTAGGGTGGAGGTCCACAGTCTGTCTCTGGAGGATTGGAATCAAGACTGCACTTTTAAAACACAATGAACACTGCCCTGGGCTAGGCTTTTGCCTTAGAAGGCCAGCCCTTCCCCCACCAGCCATCTGCTGTTTCCAGAGCAGGAGAGGAGCACAGAACAAACATTGGATCTACAAACAGCTACATGACCACCACCAAGCCTAGAATTTACAAGCTCAATTTGCAGCATAACTAATTTAGGAGTGACCCCCCACTTTTTGCACCTCGGCGTAAGCCGGTGGTGGGGAGAGTTCCTCAGAGAAGCGTTGTTCTGTCTCTCTGGCCTCCTGCCTCAAAGCCGAGTAGGGGGAAGGGATGGGGCCCGTGGAGTCTGGACACTCAGGGACGTCCCAGGCCGTATTCTCCTCCCTGAGACCAGGGGATCTCTCAACCTCTTCTGAAGCTGAAATTCCACCCCCAGGAGGTGGGAGGGAGTCGGGGTGAAAAGTGGCTTTAAGCGCCACAATCATGAGGTAAAAGCCCAAAGGGGGTCCTGCTCTGAGAATCCTTTCTCTTTCTCTTGCCAGCTTTTCTATTCACCCCCAAACTTCCCAGGAGAAAAGGTTGGCCCCTGCTACCCAGGGGGCCAGAAAGAGGACGTGGTCCCAGGCAGGCTCCGCGACCGCATCGGTCAGTTCTAACCCCCTGGATTTTAACATCGATCTCAGCGCTTTAAGCGCTGGGTCCTTATCTTTTCCTGTTGTGTTTCCCATCATGGGGACTCACTTACCCGAAAGACCGATTGGCCCCAGCCGTATTGCTAGCCATTAGGGTCTTGGGGGGGTCTTCGAGCCCTACATTGGTGCTCCAGATGCGGGGGTCATAGAGAGGTGGTTGGCAAAGACCACCCTCTCCAGCTTCCTCACCACCGAAAATCTTCACTCTGTCGACCCGCGTCAGAGTGGGGCTGGGGAGAGTAAGTGCGCTGCCAAACCAAAAGCAACCACGGCAGGGAGTCGAGTCAAAGTGTTACAGCTCAAAACTCACTTTATTGCAGGTTCACAAAGGTTTATAAGCCGTGCTGGCTTCCCCACTCGGGCATGTGTCTCTTCCCAACTGGTCTTTTTAGGAGGCTTAATTTACAAGTTCCTAATTAATCCAATCCCTTCCCTTCCTAGCATAGTCCCTAATTATCATGTTAGTATGTGGAAACTAGCCTCCCTTGCTCAATGGGTGGGGGGGTGAGTTCGCGAAACTCCACAGGCTTTCTTTTGTCCTACAGGCCTATCTTCTCGGCTATTCCATGCCGTCATTTCTCCCTTTTTGTTTTATTTGGCATAGCTCCTGTCTTAGGTTGGTGATTTTACTGGGCTCAGCTCTTACCTGTCTTAGGTTGGCCAAACCAAAAAAGCCCTTACCCGTCTTTGGAGTCTGATGCTGCCTTTTGTAGGTATTGACGAGGGGGAGGGGCTTATACTTTGCCCGTAAGGCCATTAATTGGACTTCTTTTGCCTGCTTTCTAGCGAACCTTATAACCTGGTTGAGCAAGCAAGGGCCTACCGTGAACAAAAGCAAAAGAATAATAAGAGGTCCGGGTATTGCCATTATCAATGAAGTAAACCAGGGGCTGGTGTTGAACCATCCTTCAAACCATCCTGGTTGATTAGCTATCTTTCTTCTTTCAAGGCTATTCCTAAGGTCGTCTAGATTCTTTGTAATTACACCGGAGTGGTCTGCATAAAAGCAGCATTCTTCCCCTAAAGCCTGGCATATCCCTCCCTGTTCTAGTGCAAGGATATCAAGCCCCCTTCTATTCTGAAGGACCATCTCTGCTAAAGAATCCAATGATGCCTTCATGTGTCTCAGAGTTATTTCTACCTTTTCTGTCTGTCTGAGCCTCTCGTTCCAATGTTGTGTTAGTGATAGAGCTGTTCCTCCAGTAGCTATGCCTGCGATTCCCACTCCTATTATGCCCACCAGGACAAGGGCTGTTCTCTTTTATATGTCTAGAAACTGAAAGGCCTCCTGATGGGTGGTATAATGCACAAGAGTCATTACTTGTCTTTACAGCTTCTAGGTTGACACAAGGGATTAGTCCCGGGGCATACATAACATTCCCACTTTTTAGCATTTAGTCTATCCACCTCCCTTCAGCACTGTTCCCATTGTCCATTGAAGTAACCGTCTGCTAACGAGCAGAAATCGGTTTGGAGAGTACAGCCTTGATGACATTTCCAGTAGCGACGTTCACCACTGACCAGATGATGGTGCGAGGAGAATTCTGACGGCCAGGAGCATCAGATTCATTTCTGTAAGAACAAGGGGATTTACCTTAAGGAGTTCATCCTTAGGTTGGGGGTTAAGAAGTTTCTGGGAGGTCATATTTGATGTTCCTGTCTGGGACCTATCTTGTCTTGCTATTAAGGACTTTGAAAGAATAATAATTATTCATAACCAAAACAATTATACCTTATTAATTATTATTTAATTATCACAACATAATTATAAACAATAATGGTCAAAAATAGCAGCCAACAATGAACAATTTACTATTATACTGAATTTTTAATTTTTTTTATTTTTTTTAATTATTATCTATAATTATTTTAAAAATAATGTAACCTTAATAATATTAACAACAATCTATCATTAAAGTGAATAATATGTACTATAAATAACCCAATTAAAAATTGTTAACACTAAGGGGCATAAAGCAAACATTTTCTATGAATTGAATCTATTTTTATTATAGTTAGCTAAATAGATTTAAACCTGTAGTACTATATGAATTGAAAGCAGGAACTCCACTATCATCATCACACATACACAAGCTTGAAGATGGGCCTAAAGAAGCATAAAACAGTCTTATTCAAAGAATTTCTTATTTGAATTAAACCAAATTATCAATTTACGTTATTAAAGAGACTTTTACCTCACCTGCCTGGAAATACTGTGCAGCAGAGGCAGCCATGTGCCTGTTTATCCCAAATATAATTGGCTATTGACTCTCTCCTTGGAGGAATAACCCATGGCTGATGCCACAAGCCTACATCCTCTACAGGTTAGGAGATGTTATAAGCCACAGTAAGACCTGTTCAATATTTATCAGGGGGTAAAAATGTAATTCATGGATTAACATATCATCCAAACATATGTGTCTATGCCAAAGTACCTAACACATAACTATTAGTGCTGCTTAATACCTATTAATCTAATTGCTTGTGCTTCATTAGTAGGATCGGAAAGGAGTACTCCTGAACAAACTGTCAGCCCATGAAAGGAAACAGCCAGAATTGACCAGAATCCAAGTCAACAGCTCCAGAGGAGAGGACAGTTTTTACTTCTCATCCACCTGTGCCCCTTTTCTAAGCCTAGGGAACAATCTGCGGAAGAGGGGGCATGGTAGAATGTAAGGCTGCGATTGGGGTGAACGGTGAAACTACAGCGATGTAGTCTGGACATCATTTGATCAACTGATTGAACAAACAAACCTTCACTCCCCACTGAAGGGTGGGACGTGTGGGGTTTTGGGCACAACAGTCTGTAGATTTGTTTTGCACAAAGGATACTGTATACCATGGATTATCACTTATAGCTAAAAAATGAAAAAAAAAAAACCATGAAAGATGCAGGACGGTTATGGCAGAATACATGATCTGGGATGGGGTGGGGTGGGGGGGGAAGGGAAAGGGAAATATGCCTGATCTGAATTGGAAAATGATGTACGAACAGCACAAACCACAATAAAAATTAAATTTCAAAAAAAAGAGTTTAAAGTCATAAAAAAAAAAAAAAAGAANGAGAGTACATCCTTGATGACATTCCAGTAGTGATGTTCATCACTGACCAGATGATGGTGCGAGGAGAATTCTGACGGCCAGGAGCATCAGATTCATTTCTGTAAGAACAAGGGGATTTACCTTAAGGACTTGTACTCACAAATTATCACTTATTGTTAAAAAAATGAAAACAAAACAAAACAAAAAAGCAGAGAAAGATGCAGAAAACTTATGGCAGAATGCATGATCTGGGATGGGTAGGGGTGGGTTGGGGGGAAGGGAAGGGGATATATGCCTGAACTGAATTGGAAAATGTTGTATGAAATACACAAAGCATCAATAAAACAAACAAACAAAAAAAAGTGTGATATTTCATTACTCTAACCAATTGCTACTCCCTTAAATGTAAGGCTATATTTATCTATAATATTCTATGTAAGTATCATAACAGTATTGTGAAAAGAAGGTATGTCCCTCTCTATTGACCAGAAGCTTGGCTTTATCACTTATTTTATGTCTAATGACATCTATACAGAAGTGATACAGTTAATTCTAGAAGAAAGTCCTTAACAATAAACACAAATATTGGCCATAACCCATTTCCTCTGCCATAAGATTTTAGTTATGTTGATTATTTTAGCTTAGATAATAAAAGAAGAATGTGTAAGACACTGTAATAGTAGACCTGCATTCAGTATTAAAATGACATGCTTTATAAAATAAAAAAAACACCTTTTTTCAAATTGTTAATATTATTGGGTTATGTTATGTGACTTTTCAAGGAGGGGATGCTATCAAATTTATGGCACATTGGGCACTAATGACAGACCAAAGCTATGATTCCACCCATCTCTGGCTTGAAGAGTATATGATGAATGAATGTACCAGGCATACTTAGAAGAGCATGTTTGAGTGGTTACTGACAGAATTATGGGCCACGCTTGGCAAATGGATCCTCCATAATCACACAGGAGCATGGATGCTGAAAGGGCTTTGTACTGAGTAGACAGTCTCCATACACAGTATACCTAAGTGCAATGCATACATTCCTGGGGGAATAATTGCTTACCACAGGACAATTTCCTCTGTCTTCTTTATTATTTATGTCTGATGTGAACTACTTCTTGGACTTAAAGCATTTTCAAAGTTTAAAGGGTAGGAATTGGCTGTATATTATATTTTTCTTCCACAGGAATGTCAGCTCTATCTATACAAATCTTGCCACATTTTTAGTGAGCTCTCCAGACAGGCCTCATGATTTGATTTCTCTTTTCTTTCATATCCTCCTGGGTGCATTAGTGCCTGATAAACTGGATTTACAAGCTTGTTCATATCATTCAAGTCTATGAGGCTCTTATACTAGTGCAGCTCACGACCCACCAGGAGACTTGGCAGAACCAATAAAGTTCTTGAGCCAGTTCCAAGGGCCTTGGTGAATTAACAAAATTCTTAACTATCCTGGAAACACAATCATATTTTGCTCGGTGAACTAGCCATACAATATTTAGTCTCATGGCGTTTTCTTCAGAATATGCCTTCCCTAGCACTCATTATTATTCAAGTAGATCTCTGCCAGCAGTAGCCAAATGTCCCCAATGACTCATACAGGCTGTGATATTCTCTTTCATTACATGTTTAAAAGTCTTTCAAAGTCAAGGCATTCAAAGAAGTATTCCCTGAATATTACAGTTTCTTATACTAGACCATTATTAAGGTGACACCTATATTCTGAACTGTGGATCTTTCCTTCCTCTGTATTAAAGGCTATATCTGAGGGATATCTTCACCACTTCCAATTTTCCCAGCCCACTGTACAAGTCTTCAAATGGTTTCTAAATTTAAGGACCTAGGAAAAACTCCTTAGACTATATCTAGTCTGTACTTTCCTTTTCTTGTGTCACAGTATCTCTTAGAAATAAATCTCAGGCCAGGTGTGGTGGTACACACCTTTAATCCTAGCTCTTGGGAGACAGAGGCAGGAAGATCTTTGTGAGTTCAAGGCCAGCCTGGTCTACAGAGTGAGTTCCAGGACAGCTGGTACTACAGGGAGACCCTTTCTCGAAAAGTCCAAAAAAAAAAAAAAAAAAGAAATCCCAAAAAAAAAAAAAAATCTCAGGAAGATATTATATATATATATATATATATATAAGATATAATAATTATATATATATAAATTATATCTATCTATCACCTAATTATCATCTACTACTACCTATCTGTCATCTATCTATCATCTATCTATTTATCTTTTTCTACTTCTCCTGCCAAATCAGAAGCTAATGTGAAGGAGGATCGCATCTGCATGACATTTTCTGTTAATAATTCCTCCTTCATGCTGGCAAGATCTTCCTGGGAGGGCAGCAGAGGAAATGCAGCATCGATTATTGTCCACAATTTACATACATCTAGTTACACTGTGTAGTTGAGATTCTGTCCCAAACATTACACTTTTAGGAACTGTGATGTATATTCTCTTGTCCATCAACCATTTATCGAGGACATTTTGTGCTTGGATGATGAACTCCATTCATCAAGAAAGGGGTCCTAACCTTCAATACACAGAGGAAGATGACTACATTTGGATCTCTCCAAGGATTTTCCGTTTTAAAGCAGCTCATCCTGAGATATGCATCTTATCATTCACAGCAAGGAGCACACAATGTTCTACAGTGGGGAGGTATATTACCCCATGCTTCATGGAGAAAGACAGAGATGTCAGGTTGGCTCCTGAGAAATCTTCACTTTCAGATAGTTTAGCCTCAGCTGCCTCACCTATCACCAATCACAAGGACATCCAAATGCTCCCCTATGTTTTGTTTTGGGTTCTGTAGATCTGTGTGTGGAACTCAGTGTTGTTATGTGACTTTTCATTGGAAGACAAAAGCAAACATAATTCATCCCAAATAAGGCATTAACGACAGAGCAAAGAAATTATACCATCATTGTCTAACCTGGTGAAATATTGCATGTTTTGTGTGTGTGTGTGTGTATGTGTGTGTGTGTGTGTGTGTGTGTGTGTGTGTGTGCGCTTTTGCTTTGCATGATCTTACTTGAGATGGTCTCATTCTAACTGGTGTAAGATCTTGACCTTTTTATACATTTTATCTATTTATTTTTTTATGTATATGAATGTACTGTCTGTATGTTGGTCTGTGCACCCTTGTCGTGCAATGCCGTGGAGGTCAGAAGAGGGTGTCAGATTCTCCTGGAACTGGAGTTCTCCTGGAATTGGAGTTACAAACGGTTCTCAGCCGCCATGTGGGTGCTGGGAATCGAACCTGGGTCCTCTGCAAGAGTGGTCGGCGCTCTTAACCGCTAGGCCATCCCTCCAGACCCAAGAATCTTGAATTTTTTACATTTGGAAACATCAAATAAAAATGGCAACATGAAAAAAAATGGAAATTTATTTTGCAATGAGATTTTAAATCCCCAACATATCAAAAAAATTAATAATTTATTTATGTGTATGAGTATATTGGCTGCATGTATCAAAGTGTACCTGTGTTGTATAGTGCCCATGGAGGCCAGAAGAGAGCATCAGAACTTCTGGAACTAGAATTATAGAAGGTTCTTGTCTGCCATGTGGGTGCTGGGAATCAAACCCAGTCCTCCTCAAGAGCAGCCAGTGCTCTCTAACTGCTGAGCCATCTCTCCAGAGAGCCAAAATACCAAAAAAATATATTTTGGAAATCCTCCTAATCTAATTTTTTTAATTTATTTTATTTTTTTATTTAATTTTATTTATTTCTGTATGTGTATGAATGTACTGTCTGCATGCAGGTCTGTGCACCCGTGTCGTGCAATGCCGCAGAGGTCAGAAGAGGGTCTCGGATTCCCCTGGAACTGGAGTTCTCCTGGAATTGGAGTCTCAGAAGGTTTTCGGCCACCATGTGGGTGCTGGAGATCGAAACTCGGTCCTCTGCAAGAGCAGTCGGCGCTCTTAACCGCTAGGCCATCTCTCCAGCCCCAATCTAATTTGTTTTATAATCAGATGTTGCCCTTTAAATGAATAAAGGGGAGAGCACTTTGTACAACCACTCAGCTGAGAAACTCTTTTTTCCTTTGAACATGGGATCTCACTATGTAACCCTGGCTGGCCTAGAACTCATGGGCAATCCTCTTGCCTCTGTCCCATGAATTCTGGGATTACAGGTCTGAGCTACTATACCCAGGTTGAAGAAAGCTTTTCTTTCTTCCTTCCTTCCTTTCTTCTTTCCTTTCTTTCTTTCTTTCTTTCTTTCTTTCTTTCTTTCTTTCTTTCTTTCTTTCTTTCTTTCTTTCTTTTCTTTTGAAATAAACAATAAACCTCTGCAGAGAAAAACTTTAAAAAGACTGAGAAAAAGATGTAAGACATGTATAGCAGAATGCATGAACTGGTATGGGATAGGGGGCATGGAAAAGGGAGTGTCTAAATTGGACTGAGAAATGATGCATGAAGCACACAAAACACCAATAGAAATATTGCACTTCTTTGGGTTACTTATATATAGCAACATGGGTAACTCTAAGATGGCCGCATCACCAAATCCTATCCAGCATACAGTGACTCACAAATCTGCATCAGTAGAGTGTCGTCCACAACATTAGGGACTCTCCACCCCCAAAGTCTTATTTCTTCCAGAAATTTTACTGCTTATATAAACTTGTAAATGTTATAGAACTTCAGGTCTGGGGAATCAGATTCTTTCATTTGTCTTGCACTGCACAACATGGTCAAACTTACATGCAGGCAAAACACATAACAAAATATTAAAATAAATAAAATTATGTATTGAGAGCCAAATATGCTGTATGTATACTTTAAAGAAAATTCATCTTAAGTGATTTATTCTACATAAAATATAATTTACAAAATTAACCTTGTAGTAAAAAACTATTTTACTCATCAAATTTTTATTAATCTTACTGTATATATTAATATAGAAGGCATAAGTTATACAATGGGAAAAGGGATTTTTTATTTATTTTTTTATTTATTTATTTATTTTTTTAATTTTTTATTTATTTCGGTATGTGCATGAATGTACTGTCTGCATGCAGGTCTGTGCACCCGTGTCGTGCAATGCCGCGGAGGTCAGAAGAGGGTCTCAGATTCCCCTGGAACTGGAGTTCTCCTGAAATTGGAGTTTCAGACGGTTCTCGGCCGCCATGTGGGTGCTGGGGATCGAACCCGGGTCCTCACTGCACGACGAGAGCCGCGCAAACCCAGATCACGCTCTTAACGCTAGAAACAACGGGCCATATCTCCAGCCCGGGAGGCAACCGGAGTTTTATAATTTTTTGTTTACTTTCAAGACAATATCAATGAAAAATGTAGACGTGAATTTTGAACATATGGGTATTATTTTATACAAATATTAGTTTTAGTATTAAAGGACTTCAATATGAAAATGTAAGATATTTATATATCTATGAAAATATTATATATTAATGGAGAATAGCAATGTTTAATACATTATTTTTAAACAACTATAATGAAATGATAATATTAATGTTCTGAACTAAATTCTAATAGTGTATCATATGAGAAGTATATCCAATTTAGTCAGAGGTGGCTCTACGATTATAATTTAATGATAGGTATTTTAAAACATTAACATATCTAAATGCTATTAATGTTTCACAATATATGCCTTAGATACTAGAAATCTCTTCCAGAGACTTAAGGCATCGTGTATGAGTGTACTGTCTGCATGTAGGTCTGTGCACCCTTGTCATGCAATGCCATGGGAGGTCAGAAGAGGGGGCGGAATTCCCTGGACTGGATTAGTTAAAGTATGGTTCTTCTTAGCCATTGTGTGGGTGCTGGTACTGAACCAGGGTCCTCCTGGCAAGAGCCATAGGTGCTCTTAACCGCTGGAGCCATCTTCTCTAGCCCAGGCATCTAACTGTTTTTTACAGTGCACCATTAGTGTACTGGAAATCTATCTATTCATGACCCAACTCATATTACATTCCAAATTAGAGCAGAATTTTTTTAGAAGAAAGTATGTTTACTCAATATTCTTTTCCATGCTTTGTTCATTATCAAAATGGCTCACAAGTAAAAAAATATACTTGAGGCTGGAGAAAGGGCCAGCAGTGGAAAGCACTGTGCTCTACAGAGGACCTGGTTTAATTCCAGCACCATGTGGTGACTAACAACCTTTTAGAACTCCAGTTCCAGCGAACTCAAAGCTCTTCTGACCTTTTGCATGCCATATTGCCGCTATCTTATTTTCCTACATGCAAGGCATTACATGTCATACACTCAAGACAAAAATAATAAAAGTATTTTAAATTATTGTTATCTTTATTTTAGTGTCTATTTCACCTCTACATGTACACGTGCACCAATGCATGCAACTTCATGCAGAGGCAGAGGAAGGAGTGTTTGCGACTCCCTGGCAAGGAGTTATGGAAGTTGTTAGATGCTATGTACATCGGTGGGAAAAAAAACTTGGTCTCTGGACAGAGCAGCCAGGTTCTTAACCTTGTAGCCATCTCTACAGCCCCATCATTTTGTTAAAAGAAAAGGTTCACCATTTTCCTTGTCTCACCATTTTTCTCAGGATTCTCCTTTCAAATCTGACATTATTTTTTTTTTTTTTTTTTTTTTTTTTTTTTTGTCTTTTTGAGAAAGGATCTCCCTGTAGCACCAGTTGCCCTGGAACTCACTCTGTAGATGTGTCCCTGCTATTTAGAAAGAATAATTACATAAAAAATTTATCGTAAATTGATATATTTTCTTTTACAGTAAAAAACGATGGACTTCGCATTCATTCTGCTATGCTGCAAATTTCTTTCAGGTAATATTTACTTTTCATATGAAACTCAGATATTCAGTTAAGTTTTACACATTTAATTCTATTTTCTGAGAAATTCAAATTAGAATTCCATAAAATTCACGGTATTCTCTTTGCATTGAATAAATGAATAAATTAGAAATAAGCATCTCTTCCAGAAAAAATACTGTAATTTTTATATCACAACACTGAAATTGTTCTAATTTTAATTTGTATACATGTACTATCACATAATGATTCTGCAAATGCTCAAAAAACAAATTTAAAATTATTATGCTGGAAATTATATGTTTCCTTCAGAAATACTTTTCTTGGAGAAGAACAATCAAATGATCAATCTAAAAAAAATCTCTATATTTGAATATCATCATATCAATGTTTCTTTGTAGCTTTTTATATTCCTATCATGAAACATTGATAGAATTTTAAATAAGGTTATTTTCTCTGCTCAAGCACCAAATAATTGAAAATAAAATTATTTGAAAATCATGGAAGATTATAACAGCTTGATTCACAATTTCTGAACTTTAAATGTTCTTTTATGGATGTTCAGTCAACATAAATACGCAAGGAAATGGTAGTAATACATTTCTTCAGAAGACTGAATCAAACTCTAGATACACAAAAGTATACTGAGTATTGTTCAGTATGTTTAGTTGTCAATATTTGTTAGCAATGCTGTATTAATTAGTTGATATATACTTTCAATATTATAAAATACATTTAAAGAGATGAAAATGTATTTTTGTTTCAATTTCTGAAACTAACAGCTGCATTTTATTAGTCAAATTAAGGACAAATAGAAAAATGAGACCAAAATAAAATCTTCAGAGGACAAACCAAAATAAAAAGGGTACAGAATAGAAAAGGAAATAAAAATACCTATTTTTCTACTCAAATACTTATGCATGTGTACCATATTTAATGGTTTTGTGTGTCTATGGAACTACTACAGACTGGAAATGGTAAAAAACATGGTGGTCATCTTTCTGAGTCTGACTTCTTTTGGTTAATATGATGGTTTCAATTTGTATCTATTTTCCAGCACATAATATAATTTCATTTTTGCTAATGGCCAAATAAATCACCATTATATGTATGAATATTTTCTTGATCTGTCCATTGATGGAAAACTAGTTTGTTTCCATAACTTGGATATTGTGAACAATGTCACAGTAAAGAGGCCTGTACAAGTAACTTTGTGGAATGTTGACTTAGAGTTGTAGAGGTGTCTATCCAGAAAGGTCTGAGTTAGAAAAGGAAAGAAAGTCTTCAAAAATAGACTAGGAGAAAAACCTAACACTCAGAATTCCAAAACAACTGCTGGTATTCCCCAAAATAAATAGCTTTTAAGGAGAGAATTTTCTTTCCATGCTCATGCCCCATGTCTTTTCTATGACAAGTTATATAGCCCTATTCTTCTTGGCTAAAGATACAGTCTCTGATGGTAAATCTCTGAGATGGGATCCATCCAAGTTCAAGTTTTTCACCTTCTTCTTCTTCCATTCCCTCCCTAGCAGAAGTTCATCTTCCTACATTCTCTAATGAAACAGTTGCAAGTAAAAAACACAACTGAGGGATTACTTCTTAGGAGCATACTTGAAAATAGCTAAAGAGCTTCGCCTTTGCAGCAGGTGACCTGCGGGTCAGGTTTGGGTTTGGCGCCTCTGTGGCTTTGTGCAGGCCAGCTCCTGAGGCACAGGAACCCGGAAGTCACTCAGGCAGGTAGATTTTGGGGAAGATTGTCTCCTGGGCTGCTGTAAGGGGGTCGCAACTCTGAGCCCTCTTGTAGGGGGTGGCCATCTGGGCGGGACTGCCCTCTGCCTTTGCAGCTGGTGACCAGTGGGTCGGGTTTGGGTTCGATGCCTCTGAGGCTTTGTGCAGGCCAGCTCCTGAGGCAGAGGAACCCGGAAGTCACTCAGGCAGGTACCGGGGTGGGCTATGTCAGGCATATCTCCCCCAAGCCCCCCCACCCGCCAACTGGAATTGGTGAGAGAGTATCCAAGTGGACTTTTTTTTTGGAGAACCTTCAGAACAGGAAGAGAAGAGTTACTTAGGCTTCCAATATCCAATATATAAACAAAATTGAAAGCCTGAAACCTAGACAAGTTAACACTCCATAAACAAGGAGGAGGAAAGAAAAAAAAAAAAAAAGAAGCATCAGAAGGAGGCAAGCAAAACCATCCTCTCTAACATAGTGAAAAGACATTTGTGATTTGAACCACAAAAGGGAAACCCACATGCCAGGGACACGATGAAGGGACAACATGGGAAAGGCACAGGATAATCCTGCAACAGGCTCTACCAAACCTGTAGGAGATAGCTACAATGGGATCCCCTTGGAGGTGACCCAAGGAACAGACCTTAGAGGAATAATTGCAGACCTACGCAGAGAAATTAAAGAAAATAAAGAAGAATTCAGAGAACTAAAGAGAGAATGAAAAACTCAAAAAGGACCTAGAGGGATACAATGACAAACTTCGGAAAGAACTAAAGGAACAGATTGACAAACTCCAGAAAGAACTAGAGGGAGAAAAAAAAAAAAAAATAAAACAAACCCGGAAAGGAAGTAGAAACACGTGAAAAGACGTCCAAAGCCAAGAAGTAAGGGAGCACCCAAGAAGAGAGTTGAGAAGCTCAAAAAAGGAAAGTGGAAAACACTAAAGGAAACTACAGGAAGTGAAACAAAAAAGGACTAATAGAACACACGATCCATCAAGAAGAAAGGAAAGGAAAAAAGCTGCAGAAGTAGAATAGAGGAAGCAGAACAAAGAATATCAGATCTGGAAGATAACAGAGAAGCAACTAAAAAGCTCAAATAAAGATTATGAAAATTAAAAATATACAGTAGAGACACCAGGAAATATCCGGACACTATTGAAAAGATCAAACCTCCACAATCATTGGAGTAGAGGAAGGAGAAGAATCTCATAANCAAAACAGTCTACTTTCTCTGGAGCTGTTGTCTTGGACTCTGGTCAATTCTGGCTGTTTCCTTTCATGGGCTGACAGTTTGTCCAGGAATAACCTTTCAATCCTACTAATGAAGCACAAGCAATTAGATATGTAGGTGTTTAAAATTTTTTTTTTTTATTTCTGTATGTGTATGAATGTACTGTCTGCATGCAGGTTTGTGCACCCGTGTCGTGCAACGCCGCGGAGGTCAGAAGAGGGTCTCGGATTCCCCTGGAACTGGAGTTCTCCTGGAATTGGAGTTTCAGACGGTTCTCAGCCGCCATGTGGGTGCTGGGGATCGAACCCAGGTCCTCTGTAAGAGGGGTCGGCGCTCTTACCTGCCAGGCTATCTCTCCAGCCCCAGAACTTGCACAATCTTTATGAAGACAAATAAAAATTAAATAATTAGCCAGGCAGGGTGGTGCATGCCTTTAATCCCAGCACTGGGGAATCAGAGGCAGGCAGATCTCTGTGAGTTTAAAGCCAGCCTGGTCTACATATCGAGTTCCAGGATAGGTGGGGCTACAGGGGAACCCTGTCTCGAAAAGACAAAAAAAAAAAAAAAATAATTAAGTTTGCTTCTCAAGTTAACCACATACCTTCACCCAAAAGAGCATGGGTGAATTTGATGAAATCCGGGCCTTGATTCCAGCCTATAGGTATGTGTAATACAACTGGCTTTTTGAGACTCATGCTCACAAAAACAAAAACCTAAAATAAAAAAGGGGGATACAGATAGATATGAAACCTTTTTGTCAAAACCTTGCAATTCAAATCTTAAAACTAACTACGGGAAAAGATTTGCATATTCCAACAGGTCAAAATGTCACCAACTTAATGGCTGAGAAAGAAAAGATACAGCTTTGCATTGTGTAGGATGTACCAGGAAGTGCCAGCAGAAAGGTTGGCCCGTCTGAACATTGAAAGGAAGAAAAGCCTCAGTTTGCTACAGACATCAAACCCCTCGGTGGATCCTACTTGTAACAACTATTTATAATGAGTCCTAACCAAACTTACCTTCTAGGTGCTGCAAGTTTTTAATATGATAGACTTTCTTACCTCCCTCCCATAGAACTAGGAGAAATATGATGATGATGATGATGAGGTCATTCTCTAACTGTAAATTGGAGCCAACTGTTATAGAGGTGATCTCTTACAAAACCGGTAAAACTGCCTTCTTTAATTGACTAATAGACATAGGAACCGTGAAAAGGATTGTTGTCTATTCAGATCCAAATATAATACTAAAGTCTCCGTAAGCTATGCACTTAAGCAAGATATATTAATACAGGAGAGCTCTGATATCAGCAATGGATTATTCTACCAAGGAGATGTTGGCCAGGGGATCCAAGCCCCCGCAAAAGGTAAAGGCTTCTTGCCTGTTATCTGGGATACCTGCAAGAAGAGAGGCAATAAGGCCCTGCTGTCAAAGACCCAATGTAAGCATTGGAAAGATGCATTGAGACCACACTTGCAAGTATACAGTTGGTCTCTGGAATACCAGAGAGTGTTACCAAAGGCCACTAAACCAATAAAGCAAATATAGGTCTCCTTGAGTCAAGCAAATCTCCTCCATCAGCACCAGCTACACCTCACCTGCCTGGAAATACTGTGCAGCAGTGGCAGCCATATGTCTGTATATCCCAAATCTAATTGGCCATTAGCTCTCTCATTGGAGAAATAATCCATGGCTGATGCCACAAGCTTACATCCTATAGTGGTTAGGAGATGTTATAAGCCACAGTAAGACCCTGTCATATTTTACAGAAAAAAAAACATAACTCATGGATTAACATACAATCAAAACCTTTGTGTCTATACCAAAGTAACCTACCATAACAATTAGTACTGTTTAAATACCTATATATCTAATTGCTTGTGCTTCATTAGTAGGATTGAAAGGTTATTCCTGGACAAACTGTCAGTCCATGAAAGGAAACATCCAGAATTGACCAGAGTCCAAGACAACAGCTCCAGAGAAAGTAGACTGTTTTGCTTCTCGACCACCTGTGCCCCTTTTCTAAGCCTAGGGAACAATCTGTGGAAGAGGGGCTGTGATAGAAAGTAAGGGCTGCCATTGGGGTGAATGGCAAAACTACAGCAATATAATCTGGACACTCATCTGATCAACTTGATTGAACATACAATCCCCCGCAGCTGGATGGTGGGTTTGGGCACAACTGCTTGCAAATTGGTTTTACCTGAAGGATGCTTGTACCCATAAATTATTAGTTATTGTTAAAAAATGAAAAAGAAATAATTAATTAAAAAAAGAAAATAGCTAAAGAATTCTATATAAAGAATAACATACTTCACATAATCATTGCTGTTAATAATAACTAAATGTGTTTTCTGGATTTTTTTTTCATTTAATTTTTCAATATGCCAAAATCAGCTTATCCAATATAAAAAAATCCATTTCTCAGACCTCCTTAACTTATGAAGGAGTGTCTTCTGAACATTAAGAGCAGGAAAATGATTTAATTTTTAGTAAATTTTCTTTAATATCTTTAGTGTAGTTTAGATTTTTCTCTTTATATAATTATTCCAGGTTTTTCCTGGATATCCTTTCTTTCATTAAACATTTTCTAAATGGCTGCCTTGAAATGAGAGTGGTGTTGATTTATGTGTGTTAATTTTTTACCTCTGAAACGTTTTATTCTAGTACATTTTCAATGTTAAATTATTTTTCTTATACTTTGTAGTTATGTCACATGTATCAAATTTAGTAATAGTGCAATTGCTATTTTATTTGTCATTGTTATATTTGTAATTTATACTTCTTTTGGAATATATTTTAGCACTGAAATTCCATTTTTTAAGCCACGATGCTCATTTTCCAGTATTTTCTGTGTCTTTCAAAAAGCTAAACATATGCATGCACACATAAATACATACATTCTTAAATATAAAATGATTTAAAATTCACACATCACCAATATCCTTAATCTCCTTATAGAACCATTTCTTAACAGATCCTGTTGTTTGTTTGTTGCCTTCTAATGAATTTGCGTCCATTGTGGAGTTTTGCTATCATAATATCCCTTGCCTTTGTTTGTAGTGTAACATACGTAAATATGCATAAAATCTTCAAGGCTTTGTAAATAATACTATAAATGTTATTTTCTATTAATGTTTTATTAATACTGTACATCTGTAGTTTACATATTTTAGCTTATGAACTAGTTCATTGTTTGATACAATTTATTTATTGGATATCATGTCTGAGAAGTGTTAGGTTGCTTATAGTGACTCATGAACTATGCAGTTATTAATATTTTATACATATGCATATAAATGTCCAAGATTCTTTCAGTGGAACATAACTAAGAATCAATACATTAACATGCTGAAAATGTACATGTATTTTAAACTAGGTAACACTTCAGTATACATTTGTATTTATAATTTATAGCACACATTTATACAAGTTCTTATTTCTACACAAGCTTGGAAGTAGCAGACAGCAATATTTTGGAATCTGTTGAATGCAAATTCATGATGTACTATGGTTTTCATGGTACTTTTATAATTATCACAGTATGAGCATGTTTTAATTCTTACTTCATTTTGCTTTTTATTCAAATAAAATGCTTCTTGTGCATTTTATTTTTATTATACTTCTTTTATTATTGAGTGTTTATTAAATATATAGGATGAATATCATATTCACCCCTCATTTCCTCCGTCCATTTACTCCTATATTCTATAAACATGTTCCCCTCCCAGCTTGATGTCCTCTTTTTGTCTTATTGATATTTTACCAAGTCCAATTAGTGGTGCCCTCTTTTGCCTGGGTGTGGGGCCCAAAGTGCTCCCATATTCAATTTGAATTTTTTTTAATTGTAAAAGGCTATACCTATATTGAATAAGCCAATTCCTTTCCATTGTTCTGAAGAATGCCCCAATATTTTGTCATGCCCATGACAATTTTTATTGGTGAGACTTTCTGCTGACGTTGTTGTTGTCGTTATTGTTTTATAGTTTGTTTGTTACATGAGACAGTTTATCCTGTAGCCCCAGCTGGCCTGAAACTCACTGTGTAAACCAGTCTGCCCTTGAACTCACAGAGACCACCCTCCCTTTGCTTCCACTGTGCTGGATCAAAGGTTGTGGCACCATGCCAAACCTTCACTGAGTTTTTTATTTGGTTTACTGAGAGTTTATTCCAGCATCATTTCACTTTGTTGTTTCAACATATCCCTTTATTGAATTCTATTTTCCTATCTTTTTTATTTTATAGCCCTTTTTTTAACTGGAGGCTTTTACATGTGAACCTGTGGCAATGCCAGTAGCAGGCATGGGACACATGCCAACTTGGACAAGGTCTCAAAGTGGAGCAAGAGAAGTGGGTGGGGGAACGAAATTAAAAACTGTGAAGACATATTTCAAAGATCTCTCAGCTATTACTTTAGCTAAACCAGGGACTGGGATGTTAGGATTAGCCAATTAACCAATAGCACATACTAAAATTTGGAAATGTAAGTTGCTAGAAGTAAAAATTTTGGAGATATTTTTTCTAACTATATGCATGAAAGGTTGGCAACAACCAACGGACTCTTCTTTCTGCTTCAGACCTTTCAAAGTATTGCATTTTTTCAGAGTTTGGAAGATGATGCTTTCCAGTTATGTATGCATAGCAAATTACATTAAACTCTTAGAAATAAAGTTTTTGGCAAAAATATGATTAAACTAAATTTGGCCTACAGCAATATTTTGTTTATGATTATTAATAATCTGGTTGTTTCAAACACGTCACAGAAAATAAATACATTGGGAAAAAACTTACATTGTCATACCAAATCATAACTTACACAAGATTTATCCTTTAGTACTTATACTTCATTTTGTTATGTGGAGTTGAGAACATATGATTTGCTCTAAATATACTTTTCACTTGACATTGGAAAAGTATTATAGAGCAGTAGGGTTTCAAATAATCAAAGCAAAATAAATTGTATTTTCTACCTGCATTTTATGATCTGGTAAAATTTAAATACCTGATATCAAAAAATAGTTGCATAGAGTGAGATTAATGAAAATTTAACTTTTAAATATTTCTTGAAAGATTAAAATAATAATCAATTTAGTTTACAGTTTTTCTCACTAAATAAAACTTGATAAATACCTCTGTGAATAATATAGAACCCCCCCCCCGCTTTTGACACTAATAAAAATTCCTATTTAGCCGGGCATGGTGGCACATGCCTTTAATCTTAGCACTTGGGAGGCAGAGGCAGGTTGATCTTTGTGAGATCAAGGCCAGCCTGGTCTACAGAGCAAGTTCCAGGACAGCTGTGGCTACAGGGAGACCCTGTCTCAAAAAGACCAAAAAAAAAAAAAAAAATCCTAACTTTGAGCTAATCATGATGTTATCATTTTATAAAATAACTTAAACAACAAGTATTCAAACATAAGATGAAGTAAATTCATAGCCTCTATTAATTATAGATGTCATTTTAAAACACTTTAAAACCTAAATGTGTGAAGGAGAAGGCTATAAGTTTGGGGATAAGATACACTTGCAAAAGACTTTCCAAATCAGAGAGCAGCTACACAGAAACAAGGTCAACAATCAATAAGTAAGACCTCATTAGGTCAGACAGATAAGTAGGACCTCATTAGGTCAGACAGTAGCTGCACAAACGATAAGGTCAACAATTGATATATGGGACCTCATTAAACTCAAAAGCTTCTGTACAGCAAAAGAAACAATCAGGGAAGTGAAGAGAAAACCCAGAGTGGGAGGACACCTTCACCACTTATACATTTGACAGAGTATTAACTTCCAGAATATATAAACTACTCAAAAAAACAAAGAAGAAAACAAAAGACTCACTCAAAAACTGGAGTAAAGAGCTGAACAGAGACTTCGCAAGTGAGGAATTAGATATGGCTAAGAAACATCTTAAAAAGTGTTCAACATCACTAATAATCAAGGAAATGGAAATGAAAACCACTTTAATAACCAGTCCAATAAGACTGGTTCTAGAATTAATCTACCATTTATTTTCAGACTTCGGAATTTTTGATATATGGGGGAAGGGTATGTATGCATATTTTAGAGTAATATAAAATCAAAATAATGATAAAAAGAAGATAGTATTAGAGTTAATTTTAGCATCACTAATGGTAAGCCTTTAAAGAATTAGACTAATTCAGTTTCCTCAGCTGTATTCAATAGAGAAAATTACATGCTTTTGAATGAAGTAAAGATAAAGATTGTACAGAGTGAAAGAATTTAACTAAAAATTTATATGTCAAAAGTGTTTCTTGCAAAGTTCCTGACTTTATGTGGTGTTACATAAAACAATGCACAACCTTGCCCTGATTATGATTTTCTAAGTTTTCTTACAGGATATTTCCCCCAGGAAGTTATACAGGTAATATCTTGGCTTACAATTTTTCATAAATTCATTATTTTTTAAAATTGTATTTTTTTATGTGTATGAATGTAGTGTCTGCATGTAGGTTTGTGTACCCATGTCATGCAATGCCCCAGAGGTCAGAAGAGGGTGTCGGATTCTCCTGGAACTGGAGTTAAAGATGGTTCTCAGCCTCCATGTGTGTGCTGAGGATCAAACCCAGGTCCTCTGCAAGAGCAGTCCATGCTCTTAACCACTAGGCCATCTATCCAGCCCCCATAAATTATTTCTATGCTATTTGAAATTAATAACTGAGTTCAGTATGTTAAGAAAATACTAAATTTCCATCTGTTGCAAAAGCATCTTCTTTGATGAATTATGACTAGCATAATTTTCTGTAAATATAAAGGAACCATGTTTAGCACAGAGTAAGGAATTACTAGGGTTGTGATAGCCTTGGGGTTTTCTCTAAGATCTGGTTAATTTAAATTAGTTACAAGAAGGAGGAAAAGATGAATGAACAATCAAGTGGATTCAGTACCTAACATCTTGGACTTTGGCACAATCTTTCATTTTTTAGTTCCAAATTTGAGTATTTTGTATGTGGAGTAGCCAGATATAACTAGAAATAACCATATAAAACTGCATGTAACCGGGGCTGGAGAGATGGCCTAGCGGTTAAGAGTGCAGACTGCTCTTGCAGAAGACCGGGGTTCTATCCCCAGCACCTACATGGCAGCTGAGAACCGTCTGAAACTCCAATTCCAGGAGAACTCCAGTTCCAGGGGAATCCGACACCCTCTTCTGACCTCCGCAGCATTGCACGACACGGGTGCACAAACCTACACACACACAGTACATTCATACACATAAAAAAAAAATTTAAAGAATAAATAAATAAATATTTAAAAAACTGCATGTAAAAAACAACAACAACAACAACAACAACAACAACAAAAAAACTGCATGTAACCAATGTAGCAGGGCTCAATAATTCAGCTATTTCTGCATAGCCATGGCCAGCTTCAGTAGGAAAATATTGCATAGAAAATTCTAGAAATAAGTAAATCTTAAATTTTAAATGTGATTTTTAGTTGCATGGGGGAAATCTCACACTGTTCTATATTGCTGAGGATAGGAATCAGCCTAATGCCCAGTTTGTCATTAGTCTGGGTTCTCTGTCATTAGTCACTTAAAGGTAGTCTAAGTTTTCACACGCATTGTTACAGTATTGTGGTGTTTATTTTTAAGCAACTTTCATCATGCCTCTTAAAAAAAAGAATGCAAGAGTGTCCTTCAAAGGAAAAGGTGAAAGTTCTCAAGAACGAAAAAAAGAAAACATACCAACGTGATATAAATCTACAATAAGATGCTTTTACAAATCCCTTACTAGGGTCTAATTTACAAAATTAGTCAGTGTCATAGACATTTAAGACAAAAATATCAGGCATGTGTGTGGTATGTATGTGGTATGTATTAGGCATTTACTGAGTCTGAACCATACATCTCTATGAATAATGGCTACAGAGTTCTTTGCACAAAATAAGGTCTACTAATCTGAACATCAAATAAAAGTGGGACCACTCTTTGGCACATGTATGTACAAAGGATTTGATTTAACTTATTTGTACTAAAATGTATGTATACATTGTGAACATGAAATTCAAGTGTAAATTTTTCTACCTAATATACAGCAATCCTAGAAAGAGTAAGGGTATGGACATGGCTCTAACAAAGACTTTCATACTGTTTGGTGATTACTTCATAGTTATGAGCCCCCCCAAAAAAGAAGAAAAGGAAAAGTAGATAAATTAACCTTCATCAATATTACAACCCTTTGTGTTTTAAATGATACCATGAAAAAACAAAAATGTGATGTATATGATGGGGTATAATATTGGTAAATCATCTATTTGATAAGAGATGCCTATCCAAAATACATTTTAAATGTGCAATTGATATTAAAATTATTTGCAATATGACTATTGGTATTTGTGTTATCATTTTGATATCAGAAATTAAGATTGGAAAATACAAACCATGGTTCTAATCTTGAACACCATCCTCCTCCAAATGGCCTCTTCCTAGATTCAGGCCCACATCTGGGGTAGAATATGTGACTTTTTTGGGGGGGCACTCAATTTTTTTTTTCCAGATACATCCATTTATCTACAAATTTCAGTGATTTGTTTCTTTATAGTTAAGTACAATTCCCTTGTGTTTATGGAGTACATTTTTGGTTATCCATTCTTCATTTAATTGGTATCTAGGCTGGCTCATTACAAGGTCTTGTTAATACAGCAGTGTAGGAAGCTTTCTTTTTATGCCGAACAGGGACCACGCAGCCCTGCTAAGGGGGATGGGGACACAGCACCCGCTATGCGGACACTGTGGGGAGCTGGCCTCTAGGTGCAGAGACCATCATGCTACTTCCAGTAGCCCAGCCTGGTTGAAACTTTCAACCCAGACCCTTATCCTGGAACCATGAGACATGTGTTCCGTTCTTGGCCATGACTTCTCACCTATCCAGAGCCTGGACAGGAATTTCAGTCTGATGGCTGATCGCCTCCCTTCAGCCAATACCCACTCACAACAACAGCTACCCAGATTAGTGATCCACAAAGGAATCTCTTTCCAACCCACTGGCCACCCAAACGAAATGCATGCCTACTTTAGCCTGTATGTGTGCAATAATTAATAAAAATAATGGCCAGGAATTCCATGATGATGTTACTATGAAATTCAAATTTACTCCTTGCTACAGCCTGCTTTTATAAAACGAATGACATCAGTTCCCAGAGCCAATCATAGGCCCCCCAATTCCGTGCCACTGCACACCTTGCCCCACCAAGGCCATGCTGCTTGCTCCTCCTTGGGGCGGGGCCAGACCTTCAGCCATGAGATGCACTGAGGCATGCTACATAGCAGCAGTGAGAATGGATAAGTAAGTATCGCCCTAGTAGGATAGAGTGTTCTTCAGGGAGAGGCCCAAGAGTGGAGTAGCTGAATCATTTAATATTTGTAATTTTCGAGTAATAAGGAATGATTTCCATAGCGTGTGCACCAGTTTCCATTCAAACAGCAAGTAATGAATTGTCTTTACCCTATCCATGCCAGGATTTGGTGTCATTTGATTTTTTGATGATAGCTATTCTGAATGGAGTGAGATCCAGTCTCAAAGTAATTTTGATGTGTATTTTCCTGGTGACTAATGATGTTAAATCGTTTATTAACCATTCATATCTTTGTATGGATTCTCTTTTCAGAGATCTAGCCAATTTATTGTGTTATTTTCTTATATTCAGTTCATTATATATTCTATATATTAATCTTCTCTTGGGTGCATAGCTGGTAAATATTGACTATTTCTTTGGATGTATAGAAACATATAAGTTTCGGGGCTGGAGAGATGGCCTAGCAGTTAAGACCACCAACTGCTCTTGCAGAGGACCTGGGATTGATCCCCAGCCCCCACATGGTGGCTGAGAACTGTCTGTAACTCCAATTCCAGGAGAACTCCAGTTCCAGGGGAATCCGAGACCCTCTTCTGACCTCCGCGGCATTGCACGACACGGGTGCACAAACCTACATGCGGACAGTACATTCATACACATACAAAAATAAATAAATTTTAAAAAAGAAACATGTTTCATGAGATGTTATTTGTCAGTTTGGAGCCTTATTTATTGATCACCCATAGTCCAATTTAGAAATACTTTTTCTATGCTTATGTTGTAACACATTCCCTTACATTCTATTCCAGCAATTTTGGAATTTCAGATTTTACAATGAGATCTTTGATAAACTTGGAGTTGATCTTGTGCAGGATGAGAGATAAGGGTCTATTTTAATTATTCTACATGCAGTCATACAGTTTTCCAGACACTTTTTGTTGAAGATGCTGTCTTTATTTCTAAATATATTTTGTTGTTATAGTAAAAAGTCATGAGATGATCTGCATGTCTAGTTCTGTTAGGAACCATACAGATTTATGACTATAGCCAATAGTATAACAATAGTAATGTCTCCAGAATTATTATTTTCACCAAGGATTGCCTTGGATATCCAGGATGTTCTGTAAATAAATTTGTTTCATGATTTTTTTCCATTTCTTTGAAGAATGATGCGGAATTAAGTTGGGATTACATGAAATGTATAAATCATGTTGTTAACATAATCATTTCCATAGTATTAGTTTCATCAATTCCCAAGCCTGGGAAGTGTCTCCATCTTCTAGTTTCCTCCATTTTGTTCTTGGTTTTAAAGTTTTCATTCTAGAGTACTCTGCTGATTTTGTTTCTAGGTATATTTTAAGTTATTTTAAACAAGATTGTTTTGCTGATTTCTCTCTCAGTGTTCGTCAATGGTATATAGAAAGGCTACTGGTTTTATTTTGTGTTCTTGTATCCTGGCACTTTGCTAGTTTTCTGGTTAAGTTTGCTATGAGTTTACTGGAAGAACCTTTGCAGTCCCTTATGTAAAGCATCATATCATACACAAAAAGAGGTCTTTTGACTTATTTCCTAAAACTATGATTTTCATTTCAGTCTATTTTTAAATTTATTTTTATTGAATATTTGTACAACTCATGAAACGGTTCTGAATCAAACCCAATCTCCCCCCATCTCATGCCCCAACCCCAATCAGAACTCATTCATTACAACATCAAGGTTAAGCCCTACCCAGTCAAGCTCCCAAATCCAGATGTCCTTCTTTGAAAATAGATCCACTGGAGTCCAGGCAGCACATCTAGGAATCCTAAGTAAGGCATACTCCTCATTCAGCAGTAACCGGTCTCTTATAGTTCTCAGTCCAGGGTCTTTCTTTTTTTACTTTAGGAAAAAATTGAGAACTCTACTGATTAGAAGTGAGGAAAGGGGACAGCCTTGCCTTGCTTCTGATTTTAATAATATTGCTTCTAGTTTTTCTCAATTTAGGATTATATTGGCTGTGGTTTTATCATACATAGCTTTATTATATTGAGGTTTGTTCCTTTTAACATTATTTTCACTAGAACTTTGCATGTGTGTGTGTGTATGTATGTATGTGTGTGTGTAGGCACAGAACAAATTCATACGTCATTCATTCCTCAAGTGTCATCCACCTAGACTTTTTATGAGACAGGGTCTCTCCCTAGGACCCAGGGCTCTCCAGTGAAGCTAGGCCAGATATATTATAAGCACACACCACAGACTTATTTGGGGGGGGGTCACACTTTTCCCTTTAATTTTATGTTACTCTAAAATATGAATACATATCTTCCACCCATATACAGTAATTACAATGTCTGAATATAAGTGTTAGGTCAATTCTAGAGCCCACTAAGAGATCCACACTATAGGGGCTGGAGAGATGGCTCAGCAATTAAGAGCACCTACAGCTCTTGCAGAGGATCTGGGTTCTATTCCCAGCACCCAGATGGAGGCTAAGAACCATCTTTACTCCATTTCCAGGGGAATCCGATGCCCTCTTCTCACCTCCACAGCATTGCATGGCACGGGGGCACCAACCTACATGCAGACAGTACAATCATACATAAAAAATTATAAATAAATAAAAAAATGATTCACACTATAACATGTTGCACAGTGGCTTTACAGACACACTGTCTCTCCTACTTGAAGCAGCCATCAATTACCAAAAGGTCCTTATGTTGGGTTGGAATTTCTTACATACTTCCCCATGTCTATGCTATGATCTTGGGTTTGAGTATGCTGTCACCTGTGAGTAACTGACCATCTGTCTGGAAGAGTCTGTTATCTTGTGCTCATCTATCCCATCTGTTCTTACAGTCTTTCTTCTTTTTCTTCTGCAATGATCCCCAGACACAGAGGTTTGAAATATGTGTCTGGTTCAGGGATAAGCATTCTGTGGCCTCTTGTTCTCTGTACTTTGGCCAATTGTATATTTGTGTGTTAATCACCATCTGCTGAATAGGGAAATATCTTTGGTAAGAGTTGAAAGATGTATTCATCCTATGTGTAGAGATTACAGTCAACATGTTTCACTTAGGGTCAAGTGTCTCACAGACACTCTTTACATTTTATAAGTTCTGGAACTCTGTAATAGTCTCCATCTGTTGCAAAAGATTATTTCATGAGGGTTAGAGGTACACTTATCTTTGCATATAAGAATGCATGTTTAGAATAAGAAATTTTGTTGGACTAAGGATGTGGTTCAAGTAGGTTTTTCTCCAGGATCTCTGGCCACTCCAGCCATGCATATTTGCTTATGTTAACACTAAAACATGTGAGTTCCTGCCAAATGAGTGAGCCTTAATTCCAGTTATTGATTATAACCCTCTGCCAGATAAAACTACCACCACTGCACCAACAGTGATAGTTTCCTGGGCCAGTCACTGAAGTTTATTAGGTTTTACAACTGGGTAGGATCATTTATTGGATTTATCTTTTGGCAGCTTGAATAGTGTCCTTTGATACCATGATAGGTAATCTTCATAGAGAAGCCTACTAGGGAATTTGCAACCCAATTTCTCCAAGCAATGCTATCCTCAGCAATAGGGTCTTGCCTTCAAGTTCTGGGAGGCAATCAAGGAACTATGGAAACTCGGGTCAACAGCTTCTAGAAGGGAGTCCCTTGAAACTGTATTTTATTAGCCTATGGTATCTGGTAGGGCAGTGTCTCCCACTTATGAGGTAACTCCTTTTAATCATTTTATGTAATACCACAACCATATACACACGCAATTAAAGATGCATCTATACTGGTAGGTTTCCACATGGCTTCTTCTAAAAGCCTTTAATGTTACTTATGTCTCCCATACCACCTTCTGTGTCCTGACCTCCCATTCACCATCATATTCATTCCTTCCACCCTAATATTCCTCTTTCAACTTTCATATCGCTGTCTTCTACCACCCTTCCCAGGAAGATCTACATTAAAACTTCTTCAACATTTTAGTTATCAGGGAACTGTAGACAGAATGGCTAATATCCCAAATCAAAACAAACAAGCAAGCAAACAAACAAAAAACTGGACAAATGCTGTCAAGGATGTGGAGAAAAGGGAAATCTTACCCACTGCTGGTGGGAATGCAAAGTGGTGCAGGCACTATGAAAATCAGTGTAGCAATTCCTCAAAAATCTTGAAAATGATCTCCTATATAATCCAGCAATATCACTCTTGGCCATGTATCGAAAAGTCTGTACAACTTTCTACAGAAATATCTGTTTAGTTAATGTCCCCAGAGGGCCCTCAGTGTATGTTCTTCCACTGGGATCTAGTCAGCCTATCTAGAGTCCCTCTCTTAACATAATAGGACTTAACACAAATGATAGAATGTATGAATTCCAATGGGGCAGGCTATTGGATGATGCTAATGGAAAAGGGGGGTATATAGTTGATCTGGATATTCCATATGAAATACCCCCAAATCATTAAAATTATTTACAAAAGTAAAAATATCTATTTATTCATCTTCATTAATATCCTTTTGATTATTGCCAGAAATTAGAAACAACCTACATGTCCATCAACTAATGCATGGATAATGAAGTTGTGGTACACAGACACAGTGGAATAGTATCCAGCTCTTTAAAAAATGAAATTATGAGTAAATGGGTAAAATTGGGAACATCCCAAGGGAGGTAACCCTGACCCAGGAAGAAAAAACATCAAATGTTCTTTGTATAGCTGGATGTGGGATTTTTAAATCTTAGATACGCATGTTTTACTCTGACAACCCCAAGAAGTCAGGAAACTAATAAATGACCTTGCCTCAATTTTTATTTTTATCTTTATTTTTTACTTTGCTGTTTATTATAGATAACCCTCCGTCACATATGTAGATGGTAAAGATTATTTTTCCAATCTATAGGTTGCCACTTCACTTGAATAATAGTGTCTTTGGAAAAACAGAAGCTCTTTAGTGTCATGAGCTTAAATTTGTCAATTGCTGGACTTAATGGCTGCCTTATAGAAGTATGGTTCAGAAAGCTCCTTGCTGTGCCTCTAAGTTCAGTGTATTTCCTGCTTTCTCATTAAGAGATTCAAGGTATCTGGTTTTATATCAAGGACACTGGTCCATTTGTAGTTGAAGTTTGCTCAGAGTAGGAAATACAGGTCTAGTTTCATTCATATACATGTAGCTGTCCAGTTTCCATTTGTTGAGTATGCTCTCTATTCTCCAATGTGCGTTTGTGGTCCTTCATAATAAATCAGGTGACTATACATGTGTTATCTCATTCTGTGTCCTTAACTATTCCATTGATCAATGTGTCTGTTTTTATGCCAATAACTGGTTCTTTTTAACTATCACTCTGTAGTATAACTTGAAATAAGGAATGGTAGTGCCTCTAGGATTCATTTAATTGCTTAGGACTGCTCTTGCTATTCTGCATTTTATGTTTCAATACAAAATTTGATATTTTTTTTCAATATATGTGCAGAACTTTGTTGGAGTTTAATGGATATCGCATTGAATCTGTAAATTTCTTTAGAGAATTTAATCAAATTATTAATCTTATTGATTTATGAATATGGGAGGTCTCTCCATTTTCTGATATCTTTTCCAATTTCTTTCTTAACCTGTCTTTGAGGTTTTTTTTTAATCATACAAAACCTTAGCTTCTTTGGTTAGATTTGATCTAAGATATTTTGCAGGTTTTGAGGCTGTCATGAATGGGGCAATTTCCCAGTAATTTCATTCACAACATGTTCATAATTGTATAAGAAGTTCACAGATTTTTCATGTGTGAATTTTGCATCCTGCTACTTTACTGAATGTGTTTATCTCTCCTAGGACTTTTTCCTGTAGTCTTTAGGGTCTTTTGTGTATAGATTCATGCAATCTGCAAATAAGGGTATTTTGACGTCTTCCTTTCCATGGCATTTTCTCTACTGTGGGGTTGTTGTATATTGATTTTATTATATCCCCTGTATCCCTAGATTCTCTGTGATTTTTATCATGAATAAACATTGATTTTTGCCAAAGGCTTTTACAAATTCCATTGAGATGATCATGTGATTTTCTTTTAAATATTTTATTTATTATTTTTATTTTATATGTATGAGTGTATTGCTTGGATGTGTGTAAGTATACCCCTATTGTGCAATGCTGGCCAAGGACAAAAAAAGGCATCAGATTCCCTGGAATCTGAGTTATAGATGGTTGTCAGCTGCCATGTTTGTGCTAGGAATGGAACCTGGTTCCTCCGAAGGAACAGTCAATGTTCTTAACCACTGTGCAATCTCACCAGCCTCTGTGATTTTCATCAAGTCCATTTGTATGATGATAAATCAATTATTGATTTGTATATGTTGAATAGTACCTGCATTTCTCAGATATGCAGGTGAATAATTTTTTTATGTGCTCTTGGATTTGGTTTGCAAATAATTTATTGAGAATTTTCATAGCTGTGTTTGTCACAGTGATAGACCTGTAATTTTATTTAATTTTCATTGAGTCTTTACTTAGTTTCAGTATTAAAATAATATTAGTTTCATAGAAAGAATTTCAGAGTCTTCCTTTCTTTTATAATTTATAGAATAGTTTGAGAAATAGTGGAATGAGTTCTTCTTTGAAGGCTTGGTAGATTTTTGTACTTAACCCATCTTTTTCAAGACTCTTTAGTTGGGATAGTTGTACTTAGTGCTTTTGCCTTGTTGGTTTTTAGTGTCATTTTGTTTTAACTTTGATAAGCCATACATATATAAAATTTATTCATTTCTTTTAGATTTTCCAGTTTAGATTAAAATAATTTTAAAGTGTGATTTTATGTTTTTAATTTTCTCAAGTCATCTTGCAATTTTTCAACATTAACCTCTGAAAAGGTTTCTTCTATGATTTTGTTAAAAATATTTTCTCTCCCTTTTACCTAGGCTTATCCTCCTTCTTGTTATATCTGTGGCTCTGCACTTCATAGGTTTGTTCTTTTTACAGCATTGGAGGCCATAGAGGTCATACACAGTCTACTCCTCTGGTATTTAATTTTTGCCGTTTTCTTTAATTGAGCAGCCCATTTCCCTAACCATATCCTTCCCTCCAATACCTTTGATACTTTACTTTGAAGTTTATTTCCTAGGGTCTTAAGTTTTGCATTTAACGTTTTTATTATTTCAGTTTGGTTTTTCTTCAGTTTTTATGTCTTTAATGAATTCTAATTTCATGTTTTGAATTGTTTAAGTAATTTCATTCACCTGTGTTTTACAATTTTCATTTACTTAATCTTTTATTCATATCAACTTTGAGTTTACTTTTTACTCTTTTTCTTGTTTTGTTTTTTGTTGATTGTGTTTTGACAGGGTCTATGTAGTCACAGACAACCTGGAAGTTGTTGTAAACCAATGTGGCCTCCATCTCATAGAAGTCCACCTGCCTCTGCCTCCCTAGGGCTGGGACTAAAGACACACAGCACCATGCCCAGTGTTTTTTTTTTTTTTTTTTTTTTTCATTAAAGATATTTTAATATAGACTAACTATGATAGTTAAGAAAAAGATGTTCAGATGGAAAGGTATACCAGGGAACATGGGTGTGGGCTTATCAGAGAAGAGCCCTCATTCATTACCTTTTAATAAAAATATGCATATTTTAATGAATTTTAAAAATATATTTATAATTTCTATTCTGCAATCACTGTCTTATGCATTTCCTGGGTTACCATTCTCTGGAATATTATCATGAATGTGCTCATTTCTGAAAGAGACATTGCTTTGGAGTGTTTTTCTCATAAGTCCAAGGCATCTGGATTTGTGTTGGTAGAAACTTTCTTGGTATGGTTAGATGATTACCGTTGTTAACTGGATGTTTGTATCTTTGTTTTATGTCTCCCCAGACTGCCAGATTACAGCTCAGTTGATTGGTGCGTGGTATTCAGTCTTTGGCTACTGTATGATGATGTGTAATTGCAGTGTAAGAATTTTTTTCAGCTAGAGATAGGTACAGGTTTTGAGTTTGGGTTTGCAGAACTAACTAACCCCTCAAGATGATGGAGTGGTACAATTGGCTGGGTAGTGGCCAGATGAACATCTTGGCTGATAGGCTGATAGCCAAGGAAGCTCCTTGGTCTAGGCCTGCACAGATATGAGGGATGGAGCAGGCCGGGAGCTTAGGTGTTGGAAGTGGAAAGTCTTGGGATAGGGGTATAGTCCAGCTGGGAGCGATCACAGGGTGAAGGTATGCACAGGTCTCAGTAACCCAAGGAAGTTTATTGTTTTTAAAATTGTTTTTGAATTCTATAATTTCTTTTGCCAATGTTCTATAACTTTATTACAAGAATCTATCAGCTATTTGTTAGAATTTCTACTAGGTATTTTGAAGATATTGTAAATAATATCCCTGCCTTGATTAAGTTTTATAAAATTGATTACTGAAATAGGTACTACTGTCTTTTTATTTTTAGAGCTTTGCTTAGTTAATTTATTATTACTGGTAGTCTTTGTGGAGACTTTGGTGTTATTAAATGTAAGACCATCTCTTCATCAGACAGTGACAATTTTTCTTTATATGGTTTTTATTTTTCCCTCTTATATTCTCTCAGTAGTACTTCCAAAATTATAATTTGGTGTTGTGATAGAACTGGATTTCTTTTCCTATTTCAGTACTTGCTGTGGTCTAGAAAAATCTTTCATTTTTTTCTGCTCCTCTGTTAGCAGTTGGTTTATTATAAATTGTCTTTATTGTGTTGATATGTTTTTGTATGTAGTTTGTTTACACATCTATTTTATCATTAAGAAGTAGTGAATGACATCATATATCTATCTCTACATATATGGAGACAACCATGTGGTCTATGCTGATATGTTGTAGATGCTACTGCATTGCTATGTTTTTCCATTCTTCCATGTTAAGAATGATTCATACTTGATGGTTCTAAGTATCTTTTTAATGTGACTTCAGGTTTGGCCACAGAACACACTTTCATAAATTTTATGGGGATAGAATATTCTTGCTCATTCTAAGAAGAAGCTTTAAATATGGTACAGTCTTCTTTGGTTGCTTTTGGATATTCTCTTCTATCCTAACATGGCATGATCTAAAATTTTCTGGCTTTGTGTCTCAGATTAAAATACATGTGTAAAATCCAGTAGAACTTCAGCAATGAGAGGTTTTGTGAGCAGGAAAATAAAGCAAGTTCATAAGTAAATGGTTATGAACTGTTTACTCTTTTCTTCATAACATTATCATTATTACTGTTAATTATTATTATTTGTGCTAGAGTAAGATCTGAAAATACAGGCCCTCTTTAGCATAAAGTTGTATTTGCTCCTACGATTTTAACATATTATGTAAAGATATGACACATGAGACAAATCTAGTCTGCTTAGATATATGCAATTCTTCCTTTACATAAAATTACACATCCATGTAAATACTATACAGCAAATAAAACAGGGCACACAGGGGCTGGAGGGATGGCCTAGCGGTTGGGAGCGCCGACCGCTCTTGCAGAGGACCCGGGTTCGATCCCCAGCACCCACATGGCGGCTGAGAACCGTCTGCGACTCCGGTTCCAGGAGAACTCCAGTTCCAGGGGAATCCGAGACCCTCTTCTGACCTCCGTGGCATCGCACGACACGGGTGCGCAGACCTGCATGCAGACAATACATTCATACATATAAAAATAAAAATAAATAAATTAAAAAAAATAAAATAAAACAGGGCACTGTAGAGAGGGATCATCCTATGTTTCTGTTACCTCCTTTATTGTACACTATGTTATCTATCAGTATTTCTTGTGAGATTTGTTAACCCTTGGCAAGGATCTGGAACTGGGTGAGGGAACATAAGAACCAAGTTTCATATCATCATTTGCACATGAGATGACACCAAGAGTAGATATAGTATTTTACTAGCAAATGGTTGGTTTGGGTTTATCTTTACAGCCAACTTATCTAACTGTGTTCTCCTTGTTCTTTCAACATTCAAAATTTTAAGTACAAATTTGACATTGATTTGTTTTATGTATATTTTTCTCAAGTGTATGTCATTACATTCTTAGTTTTCTTCATTTATTTTATTTGTCATATTTTTAGATAATAGTGCTGATTTTATGAAGCTTTTTCTGGAATAACTTATTACATAAGTATAGAAAAACATATTTCTCATAATCCTTATAGGAATACATGCAAACCAGTGTGGTAGACAATAATCTTCACTTTCTTCATTTAATAGTATTATTGATTATATAGCATTCAAGTTTGCTTTTATATTTGTTTTAGGACTTAGTAAAAGTAAAAGTAGGGCTGGAGAGATGGCCTAGCGGTTAAGAGCGCCGACCGCTCTTACAGAGGACCCGGGTTCGATCCCCAGCACCCATATGGCGGCCGAGAGCCGTGTGAAACTCCAATTCCAGGAGAACTCCAGTTCCAGGGGAATCCGAGACCCTCTTCTGACCTCCGCGGCATTGCACGACACGGGTGCACAAACCTGCATGCAGACAGTACATTGATACACATACAGAAATAAATAAAAAAAAAAAAAAAAAAAAAAGTAAAAGTAAACATGTGTATATTAAACAACATTGGTTTACAGAATCTGATAAAAATGGTAATGCATCTGAATTAAATGGAGATATAATTCGCTGTTGCCCACATTTGCTTTACATAAAATCTGTAGAGCAAGAACTTTGGGATTGACACATACAAATGTTCTCTATAATTTCTCTGTTGTACAGTATCACCTTGTAGCATTCTCTTTAAGATGATTTAACGTAAAAATTAAGTTTGCTTCCCAAGTTAATCATATATAGTCACCCAAAACAACATGGGTGAATTTGATGAAATCTGTGCCTTGACTCCACCCTATAGTCATGTATAATACAACTGTCTTCTGGAGACTCATACGCTAAAAAAAGGGGGGGGGGGACAGAAAGACATGAAACCTTTTCATCAAACCCTTGCAATTCAAATCTTAAAACTAACTATGGGAAAAGATTTGTTTGTTCCAACAGGACAAAACGTCACCAACTTAACGGCTGAGAAAGAAAAGATACAGGTTTGCATTGAGTAGGATGTACCAAAAAGTGGCAACGGAAAGGCTGACCCGTCTGAACATTCAAAGGAAGAAAAGCCTCAGATTGCCATAAACATCGAACCCCTCTGTGGATCCTACATGTAACAACTAGTTATAATGAGTCCTAATGAAACTTACCTTCTAGGTGCCACAAAGGTTCTGATATGAGAGACTTCCTTGCCTTCCCACCCATAGAACAAGGAGAAATATGACAATGATGAGGTCGCTCCCCAACTGTAAATTGGAGACAACTATTGTAGAGGTAATCTCTTATAAAACCGGTAAAACTGCTTTCTTTAATTGACTACTAGACATGGGAACTGTGGAAGGGATTACTCTCTGTTCAGAACCAAATATAATACTAAAGTCCTAGGGCTATGCACTCAGGCAAAATATATTAATACAGGAGCTCTGACATCAGCAATGGATTGTTCTACCAGGTGGATGTTGGCCAGGGGATCCAAGGCCCCACAAAAGGTAAGGGCTCCTTGCCTCTAAGTTGGGATACCTACAGGAGGAGAGGCAATAAGACCCTGCTGCCGAAGACCTGACGTTAACATGGGAGGGATGTATTGAGACCACACATGCAAGTGTACAGATGGCCTCTGGAATGCCAGAGAGTGTTACCAAAGGCCACTAAACCAATAAAGCAAATATGGGTCTCCCTGAGTCAAGCAAGACTCCACCGTCAGCACCAGCTACACCTCACCTGCCTGGAAATACTGTGCAGCAGAGGCAGCCATGTGCCTGTATATCCCAAATCTAATTGGCTATTGGCTCTCCCCTTGGAGAAATAACCCATGGCTGATGCCACAAGCTTACATCCTCTACAGGTTAGGAGATGTTATAAGCCACAGTAAGACCCTGTCATATTTAACAGGGGGGAAAATTGTAATTCATGGATTAACATATCCAAACATGTGTCTATGCTAAAGTAACCTACCATAACTATTAGTGCTGCTTAAATACCTATATATCTAATTGCTTGTTCTTCATTAGTAGGATCGAAAGGTTATTCCTGGACAAACTGTCAGCCCATGAAAGGAAACAGCCAGAATTGACCAGAGTCCAAGTCAACAGCTCCAGAGAGAGTGGACTGTTTTACTTCTCATCCACCTGTGCCCCTTTTCTAAGCCTAGGGAACAATCTGCGGAAGAGGGGGCGTGGTAGAATGTAAGGGCTGCGATTGGGGTGAATGGTGAAACTACAGCAATGTAGTCTGGACACTCATTTGATCAACTTGATTGAACAAACAACCTGTCACCCCCCACTGGATGGTGGGGCTGTAGGTGTTTGGGCACAACAGCCTGCAGATAGGTTTTGCATGAAGGATGCTTGTACTCATGGATTATCACTTATAGCTAAAAATGAAAAAAAAAACTGAGAGAAAGATGCAGGACAGTTATGGCAGAATGCATGATCTGGGATGGGGTGGGGGTGGGGGGGGAGGGAAAGGGAAATAAGCCTGAACTGAATTGGAAAAATGTATGAAATGCACAAAGCATCAATAAAAACTAATTTAAAAAAAATAAAATAAAATGATATGAAATTGTGTATACTTCTCTTCAATAAAATGAACATTTACTTGGCCATTTTTTTAAATCTTTGTTTTAATTTTATTTTTGTATGTGTATGAATGTACTGTCTGCATGTAGGTCTGTTCACAGGTGTCGTGAAATTCCGCAGAGGTCAGAAGAGGGTCTCGGATTCTCCTGGAACTGGAGTTCTCCTGGAATTGGACTTACAGACGGTTCTTAGCTGTCATGTGGGTGCTGGGATCGAACCCAGGTCCTCTGCAAGAGCAGTCGGTGCTCTTAACCTCTAGGCTATCTCTCCAGCCCCTTGGCCATTTTTTAACCACATTAATAAGACCAGTTACACTAATCAATTGTACTTTGGCTACAACTCTTTTTACTTGTCTCTCAATGTCCGTGGTCCCATAATTCCATACGTGTATCTGTGCTGTAGGATCATGCTCAAATGCAAGTTCTGTTTCAGGAGTAATAAATGACAGGAGAATTAGCATTGCAGAAGATGGTGCTGATACTGCTTTTCTGCAAATCACATGAGAAAGAGATTAGGGTCAGGTAAATTTCTGTGGGAAATGATTTTATATTAGATGTTTATGCAAAAAAATTAGCTGGTGCTCTCAACATTTTAAATTATATTAGGAAACTGTCAGCCCTTTTGAGATCTGATATTCCATATAACTTTTAAAACTCTGTGTTTAACCTATAATTGACAAGAAATTCTTTTATTTTCAATAAAGTGAATATTTTCATAACATGTAATAGCAATTCATAAGCAGAAAGAAATATAACGTACAGTAAAGAAGTTAACATAGTTCTTCAGAGAAAGAAACGTTCCTCTTTCTAGTATTAAAGAAAAAAATGAATTACTGAATTTCAGCATTCTACAAAAACAAATTTTGAAATTTAAGTTGCACAGTTAGCTTAAAGAAGACTTGATTTTTTTATGCATTTTGTGTTGGCTTAAACAAAGCTGCTGGCATTCTGCAACGAGAAACAAAGACAAATGGTTTCAACAGACCTTCTCTCTGTGTTTCAGTACACTGCTATGAAACAATCTCGATGAAATTAAGCATGCAGCAAGATGGAAAATTTTTGCTGGCGTTATCACAAGTGCTTACCACGGATATATCATAGTACAGGCAGAAAAACCGCAGGGAAACCAACACTATCAAACTGTGGATGAATTTCATCTGTATTTTCATCCTGGCTGCTTTGTTTGTTTTGGTTTGCTTTGTTCTGTATGATTACCATACACAACTGAAAAGCGCAAGGAAAATGCGCTATTGATTTTCTCCATTATTTGCAAAGCATTAATGAGGAGTCATGTAAACACTGAAAGTTTTAATGAAAACAGCTTTCCTTCTAATGAATTTTTGGTTTGAAGATAAAATGTTTCATATTATTAAGAATACATCTGCAAAAAATTGTTTGCCTTGAAACTAAACTGTGACCTTCTTACAGAATATTAATTTGTTCATCTTGGGACTCTTAGATGGATGCTGGCATATGTGTTTGGAAACCAAATTACTTGTGAATTTATTGCTATATCATATAACCATAAGAAAAATATTATTCTGTGAACTAATTTTGCAATAAGCTCAGTTTTCTATCACATAGGGTAGAATTTAAGCCTGATTCCTTAAGATCATAAGAGAGATAAGGCAGTTAAGATCCGGCTTATGATTGGGTTGTCATAGAAATAAGTTACTAACAGAAAGGTCAAGCTCCATATTTATTGTTAATTTCACACAAATATGGACTCATCACAGGAAAATAAGAAATATTTTATTGTATAATTTTCACGAAGCTTGGGAAATTTATATACTCATATATTTGCTTATAATTATAATAAATTGAAACTGATATTGCCATTTATTTAAACATTTTGTTACTTGGGACTCAATTTTATCTGTTTCTTCAATCACGATGATTTCACAATGAAATTGTGAAAGTACTTAGTGCTTAATTTCACCAAATACTGTTCCACTGTACAGCAAAAAAGTCTGCCTTCCAGTGTTCATAACATAGTTCCTACATACAAGGACAATATCAGAAGAGCAGTATTATTACTGAAGTATATTTTAACTCAAATATAATTAGAAAAAAGTGACACAATGTGTACTTTGGGGTACAGCACATGGGTTGCACGCATGAGAACCTGGGATTTATCTAAGGAACTGAAGAAACATCTTAAAAAGTGTTCAATGTCACTAATAATTAAGGAGATGGAAATTAAAACCACCATAAGATTTCATCTTACTCCAGTAAGACTAGCTATGATCATGAAAACAGAGGACACAAAATCCTGGAGATGTTGTGGGGAAAGGGGAACACTCATCCATTGTTAGTGGGAATGCAAACTCGTGCAACCCCTAGGTAAAGCAGTGCAGAGAACTCTTAAGAAACTGAAAATGAGCCTACCACCTGACCCAGTCATACCATTCCTGGGTATATACCCACAAGACTCATCCTATTGCAGAGATACATGCACATTTATGTTTATTAGATCTCTCTTCACAATAACAAAGAGTTGGAAGTAACCCAAGTGCCCCTCAATGGATGAATGGATAGAGAAAATGTGGAACATCCACACAACGGAATTCTATGCAGTGGTAAAGAAAGATGACATCATGAACTTTGCATGTAAATGTATGGAACTCAAAGCCATTAAGCTAAGTGAAGTAACACAGTCCCAGAATAGCAAGTGATGAATGGTATCCCTCAATTTTGGATGCTAGTACCAAATTCCTACTTGAAAAGCAAGCTGAGCAAATTTAATATTATATATCTTTCTATATGAAGACAAATATGCTGTTATAATGTGAATCCCTTAACGGGCTATAGAATTAACTTACCACTTAATTTTCAGACTTTGCAATTATTGTATATGGGTGGAGGGTATGTATTCATATTTTAGAATAATATAAAATTAAAGTGAAAATGTAAACTAAAAAATAAATAAATAAGCAAAAAATAAAAAAGAATGTGCTCTAATGACAACTTATCTTTCTTTTCATTCATTTGATGTATTTTCAGCTCCTTTCACTTACATCATGTATATGTTCAGCTACTTCCTGTTTGTTTTCATGGTTGTCTCTTTCTTTTTTTTTTTTTTTTTTTTTTTTTTTTTTTTTTTTCATTAACCAGATTTCTTTTTTTTTTTTTTAATTAATTTTTTTTGATGCTTTGGTGGCATTTTCATAATTTTCCAATTCATTCAGCTTATTTCCTTGTCCCTCCCCCCCACCCCCACCCCATCCCCAGATCATGCATTCTGCCAATGAATTGTGCCTCGCATCTTTCTCTGTTTTTATTTTTTTTTCATTTTTAGCTATAAGTGATAACCAATGAGTAAAGCATCCTTCATGGCAAAACCGTATCTGCAGCTGTTGTGCCCAAACACCTACAGCCCCACAATCCAGTGGGGGTGACATGTTGTTTGTTCAATCAAGTTGATCAAAATGAGTGTCAGACTACATTGCTGTAGTTTCACCATTCACCCCAATCGTAGCCTTACATTCTACCAGCCCCTCTTCTCCGCAGTTGTTCCCTAGGCTTAGAAAAGGGGCACAAGTGGATGAGAGGTAAAACAGTCCACTCTCTCTGGAGCTTGTTGACTTGGAACTCTGGTCAATTCTGGCTGTTTCCTTTCAGGGGCTGACAGTTTGTCCAGGAATAACCTTCGATCCTACTAATGAAGAAAAAGCAATTAGATATATAGTGGTATTTTTAAGCAGCACTAATAGTTAGGTAGGTTACTTTAGCATACACACATGTTTGGATATGTTAATCCATGAATTACAATTTTCCCCCCTGTTAAATATGACAGGGTCTTACTGTGGCTTATAACATCTAACCTGTAGAGGATGTAAGCTTGTGCATCACCCATGGGTTATTTCTCAAAAGGGAGAGCCAATAGCCAATTAGATTTGGGATATACAGGCACATGGCTGCCTCTGCTGCACAGTATTTCCAGGCAGGTGAAGGTGTATCTGGTGCTGACGGTGGGAGTCTGTTGACTCAGGGAGACCCATATTTGCTTTATTGGTTTAGTGGCCTTTGGTAACACTCTCGGCATTCCGAGCCATCTGTACACTGCATGTGTGGTCTCAATACATCCACTCCCATGTTAAGTCAGGTCTTCGCAGCAGGTCTTATGCCTCTCCATCCTGTAGGTAATCCCAACTTAGAGGCAAGGAGCCCTTACCTTTTGTGGGGCCTTGGCTCCCCTGGCCAACATCCACCTGGTAGAACAATCCATTGCTGATGTCAGAGCTCCTGTATTAATATATTTTGCCTGAGTGCATAGCCCTAGGACTTTAGTATTATATTTGGTTCTGAACAGAGAGTAATCCCTTCCACAGTTCCATGTCTAGTAGTCAATTAAAGAAGAGTTTTACCGGTTTTATAAGAGATCCCTCTACAATAGTTGTCTCCAATTTCAGTTGGGAGCGACCTCATCATGTTCATATTTCTCCTTGTTCTATGGGTGGGAAGGCAAGGAAGTCTCTCATATCAGAACCTTTGTGGCACCTAGAAGGTTAAGTTTCATTAGGACTCATTAATAACTAGTTGTTACATGTAGGATCCACAGAGGGGTTCGATGTTTAATGGCAATCTGAGGCTTTCTTCCTTTGAATTTCAGACGGGTCAGCCTTTCCGTTGCCACTTTTTTGGTACATCCTACTCAATGCAACCTGTATCTTTTCTTTCTCAGCCGTTAAGTTGGTGACGTTTTGTCCTGTTGGAACAAACAAACAAATCTTTTCCCATAGTTAGTTTTTTTTAAGATTTGAATTGCAGGGGTTTTGATGAAAAGGTTTCATGTCTTTCGTATCCCCCCCCCCCTTTTTTTTTAGCGTATGAGTCTCCATCGAAGAATGTTGTATTATACATGACTATAGGGTGGAAATCCAGGCATAGATTTCATCAAATTCACCCATGTTGTTTTGGGTGACTATATATGATTAACTTGGGAAGCAAACTTAATTTTTACGTTAAATCATCTTAAAGAGAATGCTACAAGGTGATACTGTACAACAGAGAAATTATAGAGAACATTTGTATGTGTCAATCCCAAAGTTCTTGCTCTACAGATTTTATGTAAAGCAAATGTGGGCAACAGCGAATTATATCTCCATTTAATTCAGATGCATTACCATTTTTATCAGATTCTGTAAACCAATGTTGTTTAATATACACATGTTTACTTTTACTTTTACTAAGTCCTAAAACGCGCCAGCCCAGGTACACAGCTCTCCAGCTCTAGGCGGGGTCTGGCGGGGGGCTGCTGGGAGAGGGTCTCGCTGTGAACCCGTCTACGGGGTCCCCGGCCCAGAGGGACCGCGCTAGGGTGAGCAGGGTCGCGTTTCCCTCTGCTCTGGTCCTGGCTGGACTTGTGGGCGGGAACCGGGGTCGCAGGGGAGACGCCATAACGCGCCAGCCCAGCTACACAGCTCTCCAGCTCTAGGCGGGGTCTGGCGGGGGGCAGCTGGGAGAGGGTCTCGCTGTGAACCCGTCTACGGGGTCCCCGGCCCAGAGGGACCGCGCTCGGGTGAGCATGGTTGTCTCTTTCATGAGTACTCATGACTTTTGGTGTTTGTGCTTAAGAGTGTGTGTGTGTGTGTGTGTGTGTGTGTGTGTGTGTGTGTGTAGAAAGAGAGAGGGAGGAGAGAGAGAGAGAGAGAGAGAGAGAGAGAGAGAGAGAGAGAGAGATTGTGAGATTGTTTTGGAGCATAATTTTTGAATATGTGGAACTTTTTGTGAAGTGTATTTGCTTTGACTGTCTTTGATGCCTGCAGATATGCACTTTGATTAACACTTATTGACTAGAAGGTGTAGGAACCTTCTCCTTCTAGGAGCATGTACAGTGAAGTCCTGCTAAAGGCAGGGGAGCAGTGGCTGCATACATGTCGTCACTGCTGGGGAACTGACCCCCTGATGCAGAGGTCAGCTGTTGTAGCCTGACCTGGGTGGTACTTCCAAACCCAGATCTTTAGTCTGGGAAATAAAAAGCTTCCCATCTGACCATGTCTACTCATCTACCCAGAAACCACTGACCTCTGGACAGGAATTTCAGGCTGACAGCTGACACCTGATCTTCAGCATATACCCACTCACAAGTCACTCCACAGGTTGATTAACCTCCTTCTAACCCCCATGCTAGTATACCAGGCTGGTGGTCTGATGGGCCCCCGTACAACCCCTAGCACATGACACTCAAAATTTAGGCCTTCTCCAGCCTGTACACATGCACAAATAATGGATCCAGGAATGCTGTGTGATGGTAATGGAGAATTCACTTTATTGCAGGCTGCAAGTCACTTTTATAAGCAAAATAATGTCATCTCTCAGGGCCAATTCCATACCCCTGCATCACACCCCCTGTATAAATCACTCACTATCACTCTTCTCAGCATCATAGGGTGGGTTCCAGGGAGCCTAGTGACTTCCATGTGATGCCTTGAGGGATGCTAGCTGAAAACTAGCCCCTCACTCAAACCCCTGGACCTTCCCATAAGAAGGCAGAATTAGGAGATAGAGGTCATGGATAAAATATGTGAATGTCCTGATTAAACTAAATGGGTCACAAACAAAACCCAAAACCAAATATCCTGAACCTGGGAACTGGACTGGTAGCACTGAGAGGTAGAAGGTGATAGTTAGGGATGGAAGGAAAACAGGAGAGGATGAGGGGGAAGCAGTATTCAGAATATATCATGTACATATGTGACAGCAATAAAATTAATGCAGAAAATATGCCAGCTATGAATGTTAATAATTCCCATGACTCACATCATCTACATCTAAAACAGAAGTCAAGACAAGCCTAAACATCCATTTTCTTTCTAACAGACACATGGCTTTACAAGCAATGAGAATTTCATTATGCTCGTTAATTTTACTATCAACTTGATACACATGGGTTGAGGGAGTCTCAACTGAGAAACCTCCTCCATTGGACTGGCCTGTGGCCATGTCTGTGGAGTACTTTCTTAATTGTTGAGTAATATGGGAGATCCCTCCCCACTGTGGGTGGTGCCCCTCCACCTGCCCACTTCCCTGGTCAGGTTGCTGTGTATTGTATAAGAAAACAGGCTGGGCACGGAACAGAGAAGCAAGCCAGTACATAGTATTCTTCCTTGGCCTGTGCTTCAGCTCCTTCCTCTAGGTTCCTGCCCTGAGTTCCTACCATGGACTCATCAGTGATGAACTGAGACTTGGGAGAGTAAGATGAATATATCCTTTCCTCTCCAAGTTGTTTTATCACATCCATTGAGAGCAAACAAGAACCTTCTTCCTCTGGTTTTCAAGCTGTATCAGGGACCTCTAATCTAGCTTTGCCTCTGCTTACCTCTCTGCTTGGACTACACAGCACAGTGTATGGACCATGACAAGATTTCTAAGGCCTATTGGAAAGGTCACTAGATCAAAATCCATGATCAAGTACACTCCAGTGCTCACTTAGCCTCTTGTACAAAATTTTATGTTATGATGTATTGTCACATATATAAATATAATATATAAAGTAAAAAAAGAAAGAAAAGTAAAATTATAATTATTTAAGAGTTCCGATGCTATCTTTAAAATTTCTAAGTATGTAAAGAAAATATTCATCTCATAGAAAAGTGAACCCTCCATGCTGATTGCTACATTAGCAGAGCCACTTCATACTCCCGCAACAATGGATAAGGGTAGGTCTTTCCCAGAGCCTCACCAGGACTTGTTTTCTTGATCAGATTTATTCTGTTTTTGATAAGATAGTATCTTAAAGTAACTTTGGTTTGCACTTTCTAAATATGTTGAGAATTTCTTTTTTTATAATTTGATTTATTTCAGAATTTCACATATGAGTTATGTATCTTTAGCATTTGTGCCTTTCCCTTTCCCCACTCCTGCCCAACATCTACTCAATATTGTGACCTCTTCTGTATTATTGTATGTATGTTTGTGGTGTGTGTGTGTGTGTGTGTGTGTGTGTGTGTATGTGTGTGTAGCAATTGATTGCCTGTAGCACCTCAGTTAGAAGTGGGACCTTGTTGAACATCACTAGAATTGGGACCTTGTTGAACATCACTTTTTTTAAATTTTTCTTTTTTTAAATTTTTTAAAATTTATTACTTTTTATGTGTATGCATGTAGGTTGGTGCACCCATGTCGTGCAATGATGGGGAGGTCAGAAGAGGGCATCAAATTCCCCTGGAACTGGGGTCAAAACAGTTCTTAGCCACCATGTAGGTGCTGGGAATCAAACCTGGGTCCTCTGCAAAAGGACTTAACTGCTTAGCCATCTTAACTGCTGTATTAGTCAGGGTTCTCTAAAGAAACAGAAGCAACAGGATGAATATATATAACTATATACAATTTATTGATTTGCTCACGTGACGGAGCTCAACAGTAGCGCCGAACTGGAGAGGCTGGGAATCCAGGGAGCTGCTCAGTCCGCAAGGCTGGATGTCTCAGGAGTCCCAGTCTAGTGCTGAAGGCCCGAATGGATTCCAGGAGATCTGCCAGTCTCAGTACACGCTGGGATCCGAAAGGTTGATCACAGCAGCAAGACAAACTCACCAGATGAGAGAGAGGCAAGCCGCAGGAAGAAGGAAAAAAAGGGGCCAGCTCCCGCTGCCATGGCCTTAAATACTGCCTGCCGGCAGAAGGTAACACCCACATTTGGGGTGGGCCATCCGGGTTGAGGTGGTCCAATCAGAAGACCCTTTTCTCTTATTTGTTCCTTAGTCCAGTCAAGTTGACACCCAGGATTAACCATGACAACTGCTGAGCCATCTCTCCAGTCCCTGAACATCACTTTTAAAAATGTTCCTTGTGGTGGGAGATTGGGAGTTTTGCCATAGAAGTGGGCGGCCTCTGCCAGACCAGCTCAGGCACAGGGAAAGGGGCACATGCATCAGGAAAGAAATTCCCTATGGCATTATCATGGTTAAATGTTAGACGCCCAAAACAAAGACAAAACTCTGAAAGCCATAAGAGAAAAACACAAGTTACTTATAAGGGGAAACCTATCAGAATTACAACTGACTTAGTGCACACTGTGAAAGCAAGAAGAACATGGAAAAAAGCATTCCCTATGCTAAACGACTATAAATGCCAACCTGGGTTACTATATCTAGCAAAAATGTCGATTCTAGTAGAAGGAAAGAGAAAAATCTTCTATGACATAAACAAAATGAAAGAATATGTGTCCAGAAAGCCAATCCTTCAGAGAATACTTGAAGCAATTAAAAGAACAGAGGAGAGGAGTAACTATCCCCAGGCACCTTAAAAGAGAAATTAATAAAACCATAACTGCAGAAGTAGAAACCTAAACCAAAAACAAAAAATGGATAATAAAGGGAAAGGAAGCAACACACACTTCTCAATTATAACCTTAAATATTAATGGACTAAACTTCTCAATCAAAAAGTGTAGAATGGGAGAATGGATTAGAAAACAAAATCCATCTATATGCTGTCTACAAGAAACCCATCTCACCCTCAAGGATAGGCACCAACTTAAAGTGAAAGGATGGAAAAAATTATTCCAAGCATATGGCACCAAAAAGAAATCAGGAGTTGCTATTTTAATATCAGACAAAATAGACTTCAAAGTAGAAGCAATCAGAAGGGACGAAGAGGGCCATTACATCCTTATCAAAGGGAAAACTAACCATGCAGACTTCACAATCCTGAATATATATGCACCAAACTCTGGAGCACCAATCTTTATAAACACAACTCTACAGGACCTCAAGGCACAGATTACCCCCAGCACAGTCATAGTAGGGGACTTCAATACCCCACTGAGCCCCTTGGACAGATCAACAGGACAAAGAATAACCAGAGAGGCATCTGAAATGAACAATAAGATATAGCAAATGGAACTCACAGAAATCTACCACATATTCCACCCAAACACCAGAGAATACACTTTCTACTCAGCACCCCACAGAACATTCTCCAAAATTGACCACATACTGGGACACAGAAAAAAAAAAAAAAACCTCAACAAACACAAAAAACAAAAATAATGAAATAATTTCATGCATTCTATCAGACCACAGTAAAATAAAGCTCAATATCAAAACTAAGATAAGCCCTACTACCTACAAGAACACATGGAGATGAAACAACACACTCCTGAATAATGAATGAGTCAAACAAGAAATAAAGAAAGAAATAAAACCATTTCTGAAACTAAACAATAAAGACAGTACAACACAAGAAAACCTTTGGGACACCTTAAAAGCAGTCTTAAGAGGGAAGTATATAGTCCTGGGTGCCTACATATAATAAATAAATAAATAAATAAATAAATAAATAAATAAATAAATAAATCAGAAAGATCACAAATAAGTGAGCTAACACTGAAGCTAAAAACACTTGACAGTAGAAATGAGCTAAAAATGCATAAGATCTGAGGACAAAGCAACAGAGTGAATAATGACATTACTGAAGAATATATTCAAAACCTGTGGATGACCCTTCATCTATCAGATATAGAACTTTTTGTTTGTCTGTTTAATGCATTATTTAACGAACTGTATGGGAGAAAGTAGTTTCCTTCCACGTGGCAGCAGGGCTCATTCTCATTATAAGATGTGCTATTACAGGGAGAACTGCCAGCTCTATTACCCCCCCCACCAGGAATGGAGATCTCCAGGAAACAGGAGCTCAGCATCAGAAAAACATCAAAAGAATTCTTACAGAGAAAGAAAATCAAGGAAGAGCTCCACTATGGCAATGAAGTATAGAAGTCACTGGAGCTTGGGGCATCTATCCACCAAGGTTTGAAGCATCAAACAGCAGAAACCAGCTTGGATTTTAGAACGGGGAAAACAGTTGAGAAATTAGAAAGCCACGCATGCATAATTCTTTGATTCTGAGAACATGTGAAAATGAAGACAAGAAATAAAGGCCAGACCCTAGACCAGTTTAAAGAAGTCACGACTGCTTTTACCACTAATGTTGATATTTGACATACTTGGGCATTGCTACGGCACTTCATATGGAAAGCCACACTCTGTCACAGCCCCTGGATACTAATCTTCCATAGATTAATTGCAACACCTAATACAATAGAAGCTTCATTATGGAGCAGATGGTGATTAACACAGAGACCCAAACTGGCCAACAGGCAGAGAACAAGAGGATTCAGAATGCTTGTCCCTGAACAGGACACCTATAACAAACTTTTCTCTCCTAAGGCTCAGGGATCATTATGGAAGAGGGTGCAGATGACAGCAGGGAAGTCACTCATGAACTCACAGCAATGGAAACATCATGCACAAGTCCCATGTAAGCTCAAGCTGGACAAAATCCCTAGGACAGACATGGGGAAGTGGGTAAGAAATTTCAACCCTACCTGAAGAACTACTGGCAACTAATGGCTACTTGGAGGAGTCAGTCTTGTTTAAGTGTTAGATTTTTGGTGGATTGAACAGGCTTCAGTGGATGAACCCACACCTAAGTGCATTTGAAGACACAAATTTGATTCTACAGTCTATATATGGAGTACATGAAATTGTGTGGATAAGGGAAGAATCTGAATACAATCAAAATATATTATAATTCAATAAAGTTCAACAAAAAGGAAAGAAAAAATCACTTGAAAGGCAACAAAAAAAAAAGAACCCTAAACACAACAGACAGGAAGAAATAACAAAAAATCAGAGCAGAAATCAATGAAATAGAAACAAAGAAAGCAAGACAAAAAAATCAACAAATCCAAAAGTTGGTTCTTTGAAAGAATAAACAAGATAGACCGAACTCTAGCCTAGTTAACCAAAACAAAGAAAGAGCAATTGCAGATCAACAGAATTTGTGACAAAAGGGGAAATATCACAATAGACAATGAAAAGATCCAGGCAATCATATGGGAATACTTCAAAAACCTATACTCTACTAAATTTGAAAACCTAAGAGAAATGGATGAATATCTGAAATCCTGGGTATCTGAAATCCTGGGAATCACAAAAGCTTAACCAAGAAGAGATTGGCAGCTTATACAGACCCAGAATATATGATGAAATTGAAAACGTAACAAGAGACCTCTCAACTAAAAAAAGTCCAGGCCCAGATGGTTTCATAGCAGAATTCTATAAAACATTTAAAGAGGTCTTACAACCATTATTACTCACTGTTCAGGAAGATACGGAAGGAAATCTCCCAAATTCCTTCTATGAAGCCAGCAACACTCTAATACCAAAACCAGACAAAGATACAACCGAAAAAGAGAACTATAGACCCACCTCATTAATGAACACAGATGCAAAAATTCTCGACAAAGTAATTGCAAACCACATACAGACCCACATCAAAAGGATCATTCATCATGACCAAGTTGGATATGTACCAGAGATACAGGGATAGTTCAACATATGAAAATCAGTAAATATCATAAAACACATAAATGGACTGAAAGACAAAAACCACATGATCATCTCAATTGATGCAGAAAAAGTCTTTGACAAAATCCAACACCACTTCATGCTTAAAGTCCTAGAGGCAATTGGACTAGAGGGATCATTCTTCAACACAATCAAAGCTGTATACAAGAAATCCACAGCCAATATCATCCTAAATGGAGAAAAGTTAGGATTCCCCTTAAAGGTAGAACTTAGCAAGGCTGCCCCCTGTTGCCACTCCTCTTCAATATAGTGCTTGAAGCACTGGCTAGGGCAATAAGGCAAGAAAAGTAAATTAAAGGAGTACTAATTAGAAAAGAAGAAGTCAAACTATCCCTCTTTGCAGACAGTATTATAGTTTGCATAAGGGATGTAAAAAACTCCACCAGAAAACTCCTAGAAATGATTAAGAGTTTCAGTAAAGTGTCAGGACACAAAATTAACCTAGAAAAAATAGTAGCCTTTCTTTACACCAACAACAAGCAACTGAAGAAGGAATACAAGGAGACCTTCCCAATCACAATAACCTCAAAAACAATAAAATACCTAGGAACCAACCTAACCAAAGATACCAAACAACAAAAATTATAAATCACTGAAGAAGGAGCTTGAAGAAGACATCAGAAGATGGGAGGACTTCTAGTGCTCATGGATTGGAAAAATTAATATAGTGAAAATGTCCATTCTACCAAAATTAATATACAGATTCAATGCAATCACAGTTAAAATGCCCAAGACTTTCTTCACATGCTTGGAAAAAAAATCCTTAAATTCAAATGGAAAAACAGAAGACCCCACATAGCCAAAGCAAACCTGACTGAAAAAAGCAATACAGGGAGGATCTCTATACCAGACTGCAAACTATACTACAGGGCTATAGTCATAAAAACAGCCTGGAACTGGCACACAAACAGACCTGTAGACCAATGGAACAAAACCAAAGGTCCAAACTTGAGCACATACAATTTCAGCCACCTCATATTTGACAAGGGGGCCAAAAAACAATCAATGGAGGAAAGACAGCATCTTCAGCAAATGGTGTTGGCAAAATTGTATGACTACTTGTAGAAGAATAAAATTAAACCGATACTTATCACCCTGTACAAAAATCAACTCCAAATGGATAAAAGACATCAATATGAAACCCAAAACTCTAAAGGTGACAGAAGAAAAAGTTAGCAGCAACCTACAAGACATAGGCATAGGAAAAAAACTTTCTAAATCAGACAGAAGCTGCACAGGAAATAAGGTCAACAACTGACAATTGGGACCTTATTAAACTTAAATTTTTTGTACAGCAAAAGAAACAATCAGGGAAGTGAAGAGAAAACCCACAGAGTGGGAAGAAACCTTCACTGTTGATACATCTGACAGAGTATTAACTTTCAGACTTAGCGGTTAAGAGCTCCAACCGCTTTTGCAGAGGACCTGGGTTCATTCCCCAGCACCCACATGGCAGCTGAGAACCACCTGTAACTCCAATTCCAGGAGAACTCCAGTTCCAGGGGAATCCGACACCCTCTTCTGACCTCTGCTGCATTGCACGACATGGGTGCACAAACCTACATGCAGACGGTACATTTATACACATAAAAAAATAAATAAATAAAATTAAAAAGAAAATTATAAAAAAAAAACAAAGAAGTAAGAAAACAAATGACTCACTCAAAAGATGGAGTAAAGAGCTGAACAGAGACTTCACAAGTGAGGAATTAGAGATGGCTGAAAAACATCTTAAACAGTGTTCAACATCACTAATAATTAAGGAAATGCCAATTAAAACCACTTTAAGATATAATCTCACTCTGATAAGGCTGGCTAGGATCAAGAAAACAAATGATACCAAATGCTGGAGAGGTTGTGGGGAAAGGGAAACAATCATCCACTGCTGGTGGGAATGTAAACTCAACTTGTCCAACCATTATGGAAAGCAGTGTGGAGAATCATTAAAAGTCTGAAAATGAGCCTATCACCTGATCCAGCCATACCACTTGTGTTGGATAGCTTTAGTGTCAACTTGACACACCTGGGTTGAGGGAGCCTCAATTGGGGAATTGGCTCCATTGGATTGGCCTGTGGCCACATCTGTGCAGTATAGTCTTGATGGTCGAGCAGTGTGGAAGGGCCCAGCCCACAATGAGTGGTGCCACCCTGTGCAGGTGGTTGTGAATGATATAAGAAGGTCAGGCTGGGCATGAGCCAGGGGAGCAAGCCAGTGAACAGCATTCCTCCATGGCCTGTGCTTCAGCTCCTGCCTCCATTTTCCTGCCCTGAGTTCCTACCTTGGGCTCCCTCAGTAATGAACTGTGACCCAGGATATGTAGGCTGAATAAACCCTTTCCTCCCCAAGTTGTTGTCAGTCAGAGTGTTTTGTCACAGCAATGGAAGACAAACTAGAACACCACTTCTGGGTGTATACCCACAAGACTCATCCTACCACAGAGATACATGTACAGCCATGTTTATTGCAGCTCTCTACAATATCGAAGATCTGGATCCAACTCAAGTGCCCCTACACAATGGACTTCTATGCAGTGGTAAAGAAAGATGACATCATGAAATTTGCAGGTAAATGGATGGAACTAGAAGATATTATGTTAAGTGAAGTAACACAGTACCAGAAAAACAAAAGATGAATCGTATCTCTCATCTATGGATGCTAGCACCAAATACCTAGTTGTAAGGCAAACTGAACAATGTTAGTGTTATGTTCCAAACAATCTGAAAACAACTGTGTTCTTATATTGTGAATCCCTAGACAGGTTCTAGAACTAACCTACCATTTACTTTCAGACTATGGATTTTTGGTATAGGATGGTGGGCATGTTTTAGAGTAACATAATGTTAAAATGGAAAAATGCAAATCAGGAAATATGATATGGAAATAACACACAGTTTTTTTTTTCAGAAGATACAATTTTAGTACAGGTGTGATGTATCAGTCTGGCATAACTTAGCATTTCTGGGAGCTTAATGACCATACTTAATGCCCATACCAATTTGTCTGAGGGACCTAAGTGATAACTTTGTTCCTGCCCTCAGAGGTCAACTAAGTCTCAAGGGACTAGGCATGCGGACATCTCTTGAAATGTCCTGCAAATGTGGGTCACCAGTCTTCCTGCATAGGGAGGTCTTGGACATCCACTAATGGGACTTCAGCCAGTGTCCAGTCTATAAAGAGGAATGTCTGCTAATGCTTCAGAAAAAGAAGTCTAGTCTAGCAAGACCTGATTTTGTCCTTGAGTGGATGGTACTGGTCATTGAAAAGCAGAAAGGAGTCAGGGGCTGCCCCCCCCCAAAAAAAAAGAAATCTGAGTGATCCCTGAGGACCAGATCCTCAACTGACCTTGAGAAAACAAAAACCTGTGCTAACTCTGTGGCCTTAAACATCCAACGAAAGTATAACCAGAAATAAGTAATCAGTAAGGCCTGAGAAATTGTACTTCAGATATAAAACTTGAGATCTTAGTAAATAGACAAACAGAAATAAAAATGAGAGAGCACTATTGTTTCACCTGTCTTCAATTCTTACTGGCAAGTGCAGCTACTTTATTGCTACCACTGCTTTTGCCATCCTTTGAAGACATGAGACACAGCTTTATAACCCTCCAATATGGACTGAACTCATGTCTCTCCAAGAATCCTCCAAACCTTCAATGCCAGATGGGGACTACTGAGATATCCAGCTTGTGGACTGAGCAGCTACTAGGATTTCAGCCTCCTCATATTATAGGCTGCCATTGTTAGACTATCCAGGCTGTATCATGGAGACCAGTACAGGAAGATCATACTGGATGCATGTTTACTGGACCTCATTTGGGTGCCCATGGGAGGGAAAGACCCCAGTGTGGAGAACAAGGGCAAGATTAATGGTTGTTTGGGCTTGCCAAGGAGGAATATTCAAACACTTCCTTAAGGAAAATATGACATCTTTTAGCAAAAAAAAAAAAGAAAATCCTCCAACTCAGGGGATATGTGTATGTATGGATATATATATATATATATACGTATAATATATAATATGCAATACAAGTTGGAAAGAACAACAACAAATAATGGGTAAAAAGAAGACTGAAATAGTGAGGTTCTCCTCAAAACAATAAACTTCTTCTTTGAAAAAAAAAGAAAAAAAATACTCTGGAAAGACTTGGAAAAAGATGCAAGACATGTATGGCAGAGTGCAGGAACTCAGGTGGCCTGGGGGGCATGGAAAGGGAACTGACTCTGAATTTGATTGAGAAATGATGTATGATATATGGAAATAGTTTAATAACAATAATTAAAAATAATGAAGGAAAACAGAAAAAATAAAAATGCTCATTGTACAATCATGTGTCACCTTTTGGCAACTCCCCGTTCATTTTATTAGCCCATTTTTGATTGATAGTTTTGTTTTTAGTGTTTAACTTCGACAATTATTTAAATATTTTGGATACCACCTTCTGAAATCAGTATGCAAGTTTCTCAAAATTAAAAAAAACAGGACTATCACCTGACCTACGTATATCACTCCTGAGTCTACCTTAGAGATTCCTGCACATCGGTGTTTACTGATGCATTATTCACAATGCCCAGTAAAGGGAAACAACTTAAATGTCCATCAACAAGTGAATGGATAATGAAATGTAGCATATATACAAAATGTAATTTTGCTTAAATGTTACAAAAACTGAAATTATGAATTTTTAGGAAAAATTGGATGGAACTAAAAACAATAATACTAAGTAAAGTGATCCAATCTCAGAAAGGCAAAAAGTATGTTTCCTAAAATTTAATGTTTGTATGTGTTTAAGTATTTATGATTTATGCCCTTTGTGAGAGGGCATAATGATCTTGTGAGAGTTGATAATGGTCGGGAGGGGAAGAAAATGGGCCATGCTTGTGACAACGTGGAATTCTTATACCTAAGTCTCCAGAGAAGTTATGAAAGAGAGGGAGGAAAGAATATAAGAGCTGGAGGACAGGGTGTGTGTTTGAGATGTGAGAGGGAAGCAGAACCCATGGAATCTCAACGCCATGGTTGCCTGAACAAGGCCTGCATGATGACATCACCACTTGCTATGCCAGTGTAGATGAGGGCAATTTTACAAGGTTGATGCAGCCCTAGATGAAGAGCCACAGGCAATCAATGGAGCCTGACGGAGGGAGAATCAGTTTTCTCCAGGGACCAGCTCCATGAGAGGTTTTGCAGTCCAGAGTGGTCAGCTCTAAAGAAATCTAGGTATGAAAAATATGAAAGTGACTATTAGGGATAGATAGATAGATAGATAGATAGATAGATAGATAGATAGATAGACAGATGATAGACAGACAGATGATAGATAGACAGACAGACAGATGTTAGATAGACAGATGAAAGATAGATGATAGATGATAGATAGATGATAGATAGATAGATAGATAGATAGATAGATGATAAATAGATGATAGATAGATATATAGATAGATGATAGATGATAGATAGATAGATAGATAGATAGATAGATAGATAGACTATGAAATTGAGGGGGGAGTACAGGAGGAGTTGAAAATAGGAAAATAGTGGAAATGGTGAACACATTTTATGCATGTGTCATTCCCAAATAATAAAATATTCAATAAACACATATCGACTACATATTTATAATGTAGATCTAATTAAATTTGTCATGTATTTCTTTAGGTTGAAAAAAGCATGATCTAAGAATCAAACATTGAAAGGTTTGTACATCAACACAATACCACTACTGGGGAATTCTACCTCTGACCTCATGACAAGCTGCAGTCATAATGCAAGTGTGCCAGATACTGTTTGAAACAACTGTAAGGAGATGTGTACATGGGGCACATGAGATGCAAATGAGTCTTGTGTTTAGAATTGGATTTTATCCCCAAGACATCTTATTATGTAAACATGGAAATATTCCAAAAATCATTACAAATGGATTCTCATGCCCTCCTTGTCCTTGGCCTTTCTAATAAGGCATGCCTAGAATAGAATCTCTCTATGTTATTGATGATGTAGGGATGAAATACAGAAGACTGGCAGCCAGAAAATTAATTAAATGTTTAAAAGAAAACTAAAGTAAGGAACTTTAGCCATCTTCTTTCTCATTACTGCACAATTACTTTCCAGAACAATATTTTTAAGTCAAAAATTTTTTGTCTATACTTTTGGCAGTTTCAGTCCATAGCCAGTTAAATTCTTATTGGTGGTCTGTGGGGTCATCAAGACCACTTCCCTAATGACTAAAGAACATCTCTTCTCCTAAGAGTGTGCCCTAGCAATCAAGCCTTTAACCCCTGTGCCTCTGGTAAACATCTCTGGTTTTATTAGTTGGAGTGAATAAAATTCACCACTCATTGGGAGAGGGCATGTGGGAAGAGTTGTAGAGGTAAGTTGGGGGACTATGGTTGAAACTCATTGTATAAATTCATGAAATTCTGCAAATAAAAAGGTTACACTGAAAGAAAATAAATCCACCTCTAGGAATTTATTCCCAAGGAAAGTCAAAAAGGCATGTCTTAAACTCTCTTCATTACATTGTCATCTAACACAGCAAAAATCTTAAAATAATCCACAATCCCCAGTGGTAGAACAGGTGAAAATATCAAGAGCATAAACCTATCAGAAACAGCTTCAGAGAGTCCCTTTTGGGTTAATCTCTAAAATGTTAAACATAGGATGCATTTAATCTAAGAAATTTATGAGATGTGAACGTATTGATGTATTGGTTTTTGCTCTAGTTTGGTTTTTATGGCTGTAATATAATACTCTGATCTGGGAAGGAAAGGGTTTATTTGGATTGCATACTTATTTGGATTACATAGATCACAGTTCATCCTTGAGTGAAGGCTGAACAGGAACTCAGGGACAGGTACCTGGGCATGGAACTGAAGTATCCATCACAAAGAACAATGCTTACTGGCTTTGTCCTCTGGCTTGTTCAAAACCAACTTTTCTATACAACCCAGGGCCTTCTGTTCATAAAGTGGGGTAGGGCTTCCACTTCAGTCAACAGTCAAGAAAATGCCTCCAGCCATGCCCAGAGCCCATTCCCCTAGAAGCAACATCCTGGCTGAAGCTCCCTTCTCCAGGTGTGTCAAGTGGTCTGAAGCTATCCAGCACAGATTATAAATTTAAATGAATTAGTTGATATATAAATTCAATACTAATAAAATCAGTTAAGGGATGGTGGGAACAGGTTGGATGGAATATTTTAGAAACTATGGTGTGGATGTGTTCTTCACAATGCTGACCTTTGTAATCAGGCAGCTACTATAAGGAATCTATTAAAGTGCATTGAAGTAAACACCCCTATGACTCTGAATTCAGCTAGTAATTCAACTAGGCAAGGAGAGGTTATTTTCTATATCTTTAAAATATTGTTCTTGAACAGCGCCTGTCAGATACAGCCTAAGGAAAATTAGTGAAAAAAAAATCATATTTAAGACTCCATATTCAAGAGTCATTTTAACAGTAATATGAATATTTTATGTTCATTAATATATATGGTTATATTACATAGTAAATATATGATCATATTTTAAAATATTGTTTATATATAAATCATCATTGAAATATTTTACAGAGATTTAAAATCAAATTGTATAAGCACAACATTGTAAACTTATGTTTGACTGGGAATATTATTCTAAATTCATAAATTATTTTTCTTTTTCAAAACATAATTTTTTCGATGGGGTGGTTCTGGAGGTGAAGCCCAGGGCTCTAAGGCTGAGCTGCATTGTTAGGCCTAAAATTTTGTGGGATTTGCCCGTGTTTCCCATAAAGTCCTAGATGCAGTGACTAAGCCTTCAGGAATGAGCGTGACGTAGAACTCTTGGAAGATGCCATGTTCAGGCCAAAGCCATATAAAAAGCCCTCAACACTGTGCTGGCAGTCACTTGCCATGTTGAGAAAGGAGAATCTCTGCTCAGCTAATGAATGATATCATGCATCCATCACAAACTTTTCAGTCTCCCTGAAACTAGGTTTGGAGAGTCTGCTCTTTGCTTTGCCTGGTAACCAAGGAAAATAGATAGACTGCGAAGGACACTACATTTGGACACTACATTTGTGGGCACCCCTGGGGAGGAAATCTCTGTGACAGGGAGACAGGACACAGATTTCTATTTTTCCATCTAAGACAATATTTATTTATATCTGAATCAATCCTGAAAAACAGCTGGCCCTGAGCAAGTTTAACACATATGGAAAACAGCAAATTTGTGAAGAGGAAATTTAAGTTGCTTCGAGACAACTCATTTAAAATATTTGTAGCAGAATTGAAATACGTAAGCCAATAACCATTCCTGCTCATCTAATACCTATATAAAACCATAAAAGGAATAAAAATTACTTTAGAATTATTTTCATGAACTAAACAAGAAAAGCATATATTGACTAAAATGTGTACTTTGTCCAAAAACATAGACATTACATATAATGAAGAAATGTGGGTTGGTGGAGAAGAGAGAGGAAAGGAGAGGAAGAGAGAGAGAGAGAGAGAGAGAGAGAGAGAGAGAGAGAGAGAGAGAGAGAGAGCGACTGCATTCATACTTCGAAGAAGAGGGAAGTATGGAAGAATATCAGACACACCTGGGCCAGTCACTCATAGAGTTTCATAGAATGAGTTTTCAGCTTCTCATCGCGAAAATTCACAAAGGGCTGATGGTGGGTCTGATCTCATCTATAGGAAACTCTGAACTACTGTTCCACAAAGACACAGAAAGGGATCAACCAAAGAGCAGCCGAGAAGCCATGCTGACATTCTATGAATGCACTAACTGCTTTTTTACAGTGTTCTTCAATGTGTTCCCTCTATCATGCTGAGACCTGCATAAAAATGAAATGTCATACTCCACTACCCTTCCAGCCAGTGGTACAGTTTATTTTCTTGTCTTCTGATGGAGTTCACAAATTTAATAACTGCCTTTTATCCTGGTCTCTATACTCCTTTCAGCCTCCTATTCAGGCTTCTCTCTCTGCAGGCTTGCAGGAAATGCCTCATTTTAGATTTTCTATAAAGGACATAATAGACAAGAAAAGCAAAAAGGAAGAGGATATTATCTATCATTTAGAAATGGACAAGGGGCAATCAGACCATTTTAATAGAGGCTGACAGGAAAAAAAATAAAGACTCTCTGCTATTGTGATATTAGCTGTGTTCTTCTGGGTGAGGCAATTTGTGCCAGGATAAATTGAGTAGTTTGTGTTGCAAACTATATTATGATTCCTCTGACTATTGTCCATTAAAAATAATTTATCCTTAATAAAATACAGGGTTATTGTCCAGGAGATCCTGACAAAAAGGAATGATTTTTCAGTTAATTAACAATTGCAGTGATGAATTTGAACACTTCTTCATGATGCATGTGGCTGTAATTAATAATGGCTTGCAGGTTTCCACATGATTCCCCAGTAACAATGGCAGTATCTTTAATGAGAGACATTATTGTTCAGGCTTTTTGGAAGTTGGAAAATAATAGAGTAAAGACAGGTAATATTTCTAAAGAAATATCATCTGCTAGCAGTGCTGAAAATCCTTCATCATTTACAATCTCATTACAGACTAGACAAACAGCATGCTGCATTTCTCTCTGTTGCTTTTGAACATGCAAACAAGCACAGGGACAGCACATGGCAAGAGCAAGTTGGTAACTAGACATCTTTGTTCCTATCCTGTGTTCTATACCTTTCACTCATTGATTAAAAGCCCAGCATGTGAAAATGAATCATTGCTTATCCTGGGGAAAATGGTTTTCAACATTGAATAATTTCAATGCTAATTGCAGCCCTTTGCTTCTCCACTTCTGAAATACCAAGTCTCCCTGTGGCTTTCCTAGTAGTTTTCCCATCCCAATAAGTAAACGTCATATTGCACACTTTTTTTTTTAATTTTTTTTTTTATTATTTCTGTATGTGTACAAATGTACTGTCTGCATGTAGGTCTGTGCACCCGTGTCGTGCAATGCCGCGGAGTTCAGAAGAGGGTCTCGGATTCCCCTGGAACTGGAGTTCTCCTGGAATTGGAGTTACAGACGGTTCTCAGCCGCCATGTGGGTGCTGGGGATCGAACCCGGGTCCTCTGCAAGAGCGGTCGGCGCTCTCAACCGCTAGGCCATCCCTCCAGCCCCCATATTGCACACTTTAAGGGAAGCACGAAGTTGGCAAGTGCTGGGCCTGATGTTCTACCACAGTCTGCTCCTGTACTATGGCAGTGCAATGCAGAAATACAACGCTCCTCTATGCACTCACACCAACATGAACTCTAGGACACATTTCATGCCATTTTATTTTATTCTGCTTACAATGCTGGAAATATAGAAAGATTTGTGAGAAAATTGTGAGCTGCCTCATCATGGATTCACTGAGTCCAAACTTAAGAGTTGATGGAGTGTTTTAGGCTGCAATATTACAAAGCTGTTCCTAGATGTCAATGAATTTAAGGATTCTGTGAGACCTCTGTTAAGCTGTATGGATTTTTGAGTTCCACATCCATAGAATTTTGCCACAGGCACACACTTGAACTTTGATTGTCAGCTCATAAGGGACTCTCATACTTTGGAAAAGCATAGCTTCATAACTTTCGGTTACTGTATATTAACTGTACAGAATAGGTTTTATTGGCAGAATCATCACTGCTGCTACAGAGCTTTCACTGTACCTTCTCTGGTCACTCCCCCTCACCTGCCCCAGCCTCCAGATGATCCTTTGCCTGTTCCCTAATTCCCTCACATACGTTTGGGTTCTCTACTTTTCATAAGTTTCACATATGAGAGAAAACATATTTTTATTGTCTTTATACTTTATCATCATCATCATAAGCTTCATCATCATATTTCTGGTTCTGATTTTGACAGAACAATCTATTTAATTTACCTAGTCTCGTTTTTCTGAAAAGTATTCTTTCCTTAAAATGACTTTTGCTTGATTTAATTTCTATTTTTCTTTTACCCTATTACTACAGCTCTACCTTGTTAGCTTTCTTATCTTGTTTTCTTGTATTTCCAATATTTTGCAAATATTTTCATATATTTTATTTTTCTTTTTAAAATTATTTTTATTATTTTTTGAGACAGGGTCCTCTGTAGCCCTACCTAGCCTGGAACTCACTATGTAGACCAGGCTGACTTTGCTCCTATAGAGACTCACTTGCCTCTGCCTCCAGAATGTAGGGATTAAAGGCATGCACCACCACAATTTTAATTTATATATGTATTGTATGCCATTATTGTCAAAGTAATGACTCACAGATTAGAGATAGTAAGAAGGTTCATCAGTTAAGAGCATGCACACACTGCTCTTCAGAGGACTGGAGTGCTGTTCCTAGCACCCATGTGGGTTGGCTGACAACCACCTGTAATTCTAGTTCCAGAAGATCCCATACTCTCCACAGGAATCTCACAGATGCCTGCCAAGGCCAGATGTAGGTATTGGAAACCTAGGTCAGAATTTGTCTTTTTTTTTTTTTTTTTTTTTTTCTTTTTGAGACAGGGTCTCCCTGTTAGCCACCAAGGCTGTCCTGGAATTCACTCTGTAGACCAGGCTGGCCTTGAACTCACAAAGATCCGCCTGCCTCTGCCTCCCAAGTGCTAGGATTAAAGGCGTGTGCCACCACGCCCGGCTCAGAATTTGTCTTTTTATAAACTGGAAACCTTCAACACTTTGGTTAGTTTCTATTTAGAGCAATTACCAAGTGAGAGCAGTTACATCCATGTTAACCATGAAATATCATTGCAGAACACAGTCTCATGATATGGTATGAGCTGTATTTCACAGAACACTTGAGTTTTAGAACAACTGTGAAGGCAATTATTCTTCTGATTAATGATATTCCTCAAAAATGTATATTCATTTGTTGCAATAAAGAAGAGATTCTGTATAAGAGAAGGACTAAATTTCAATAAAGGAAAAAAACAAGCAATGTATGTATGTTCTCTCTCCTTTGTGCTTCCTAGTTCAAACCCCTTTGATACAAGTATACCTAACACCACTCATCAAGAAACTTCTTTTTGTAACAGATGGAGACTGTTCCATATACAAAGTTCCACAGCTGTTCAAATGCAAAGAATAAGTGTTTGTGAGGCACTGAGCCCTAAATGACACATCTACAAGGCAACCTCAACATGTAAGACTCCGGAAAAATAGTGGTACAAGAGGCAGAGAATATCAATGCATCTCTCAGTTCTCACCAGTAAAGCTTCCTCAAGCAGCAAACCACAACTGGATGAACTGCAAAGAATTAGAAACACAGATGCAGATCCTGAATAGGACACCGGTATCAAACATCTGCCACACAAGGCTCAGGGATCATTGCAGAAGAGATGCCAGAAAGATTATAAGAAACAAAAGTGGTTGATGACCTCAAGGATACTGGGTTTTCCAGATAGCTGGCCAGTTGCTGGTATGAATGTTCAGCAATGGAAACAGCATACACAAGTTCCATACAAGCTCAAGCAGGACAAGAATCTCAGCAAGCAGGTAAGTGGGTAAGAAACCCCAAACTTAACTGAAGAACTATTGGAAGATAGATTCCTAAGTGACAAGAGAGTCAGTTTTCTTTAAGAGTGTGATACTAGATAGGTTAAGCAGACTCCAATGAATGGACACATGTGGAAGAACATTTAGAAACAAACTTGGCTCAACAGGCCCTAAAATATATGACACAGTACATGAAATCTGGTTGTGGTAGATATTAGGAGGAGTACATAGACGGGATGGGGGGATATGAGGAAAAATACTGTATGATATGTGCAAAAATTCACTAAAAAGTCAGTTGTATAGAAGACTGAAAATGATGATAGACTAAAACTTTGCTTAAAGATATAAATAATTAAACTTTAACATATATTTTAGTCATTATTTTTATTTCATATGCATAAGTGTATTGGCTGCACGTAGGTAAGTACTCTCATGTTATGCAATGCCCTTGGAGGTCAGAAGTGGACATCGGATCCTCTGGAACTGGAGTTAGAGATGGTTGTTTTCCCCCCAATGGGTGCAGGGAACAGGACCCAGGTCCTCTGCATGAGCAGCCAGTACTCTTAACCTCTGACCATCTCATCAGCCCCATTAATAATTCAACTTTTAAAGTGCAGGTTCAACACAGTCATAAAATCCAATTCTTAAATTCATGTGAAAGCACACAAGCTTGTAAAGGGACAAGAAAAAATGCTGAATAAAATAGAAAAGATACAGGCTCTATAGTAATTTATTTCAAGAGATTCTACAGAATCACCAGGACCAAAAAGCAAGGTACTGGCATAAAAACAAACTCAGTGGCCAAGGAACCAGAAGAGAAACTGTGTGAGCAAACCCCTGCATCTAGAGCTAGCCGATTATTAAAATTTTACTAAGCATATCCATTGGAGGAAGATAGACTGATGAACAAAGTCTGCTGAAAAAACTGCATATCCGGGGCTGAAGAGATGGCCTAGCAGTTAAGAGCGCCGACCGCTCTGACAGAGGACCCGGGTTTGATTCCCAGCACCCACATGGCAGCCGAGAACCGTCTGAAACTCCAATTCCAGGAGAACTCCAGTTCCAGGGGAATCCGAGACCCTCTTCTGACCTCCGCAGCATTGCACGACATGGGTGCACAAATCTGCATGCACACAGTACATTCATACACATACAGAAATAAATAAAATAAAAAAACTGCATATCCACACGCAGAGTATTGAATTCTGAGCCTCATATTTCATTTGTACAGAGACCTAGATAAATAACAGCTGAAAACCAAAAGCTCCAAGGTGAAAATCTATAATGAGTATTTATAGATCAGAGAGTAAGAAAACAACTTCAACATATTAGTAACGGAAAGAAAAAATTGTCCATTATTCAAATGACATTGGGTTAATATTAATAATCTAGAAAGAACAAAAACTAAGACATAGGGCCAGGAAGTTTTCCAGTGAGTAACAGGCATTTGCCACCAAGCCTGATGACCTGAATTCAGTCTTCAGGACCTACATGGCAGAAGAACTGACTCATAAAAATTGTCCTTTGACCTCCTCAAAGGTGCGCATATTTATTTTTAGCATGCTTTCCATCTTTCTTCCAACTTTAGACTAATGTTTATTCTGATTCCAGTCATGGATACACTGATCTGCTCCTCCTCCTCACAGGATTATTACAATTAATTTTTCTCTCCCTGAAACATACCAAACCATGAGTCTCAGGGTTTGTAAATACTCTCATTTCCACCTGAGATCTCTAGGTTGACATCTTGTTTTGAACTCATTTTCTTGATATAAGGGCTAGCAGTAAGTGTTACCATTCTATTACTTTAACTAAGGAGGTTCACATGTTGATAAAGGTGCTCTGTTTTTCTGCAGCATAGTTGTATTGTTCAGCATCAGTGAATTATAAGCTCTGCTGATACTCTTGACATTTCCACTGAGGAGATGCAGTTCTTTCAGTGTTAATTAGTTTAGGTAATATGCTGTTGACATTTACTTCAATGAATAAAACAATAGAAAGGTTATATTGGATATACTGTTAGCTTATATAAAATAATTTGAACATGTCACATCACAGTATTTACAAATAAACCATGCATTATCCTTATAATTGTCCTCATGAAGTAAGCATAGTGCATTTGCAATTAAATTAAAATCTAGCATTCTTGTTAATAAACTGCTAAAAATGAAAAATGACTTCCTATTAAAGTGCCTAATGATTGATTAAACTTGCATTTTAATAACATTATAATTAAATATATTCCTTGGCAGAGAAGTGATAATTTTAAAAGGTGACATCCCTCTGAGCAATTTCCAAGTTACATATATGAATTCATTATATATATATATATGTATATATGTATATATATATATATATATATATATATATATATATATATATACATATATATATACATACATATATATTACAAACAGTAAGTACACACACATGAAGACTGCCCCAATAAAATAAATAAAATATATATTTCTATTATACAAAATATTAATGGAGTCTATTAATAACCTAAAACTAGCTATTAAGACTGTATTGGGGTCTGGAGAGGTGGCTCAGCAGTTAAGAACAATCGCTACTCTTACAGAGAATCCAGAGAGGTTCCCAGCCTCCATGTTAGCTCATGACTACTAATAACTCCTATTCCAGAGGATTCAACACTCTCTTATGTCCTCCTCCAGTGCCAGACATGCACATGGTACATATATATGTATGCGTTACATGTGGGCACTTATATATACACATAAAATTAAAATATATAAATCTTTATAAAAGACTGTATCCATGGAATTTAACATTTTAGCATGGTTTTAAAAACTGAGTCTTCTCACTAAGTAAATTTTTGATACATTGCTAAAATTCTTAGCAATATCGAGCCTTTGAATAGTTTCTTTCAGCAAAGAGAATGAACACATTTGCAATTCACACCCTTGGAGTTTTAGAGTCATTCATTACTGAAGTTTTGAAGTCTGAGTAGCATTATGAATTTGTTTGACTAACACATGTGCATTTATGATTGATTCATTGTATTTTCATAACAACCATTTCAAGTTAACTTTTTATCTAATAGATTTAGCCGACCTTAAGCTCAACAACTTAAACATAAATAAATATGAGTCTGTTCTAAACACCATGCACACAGTGCAGTCATTCTCTTGATGTCTCTTCTCTCAGTGAAGAGTAAACAGGCAGGAGAGCAAACCACCATGAAATAATTTTAAATTGAGTTTTTAGTTACTCAGCTGTTGCACTCCCTGATTTTGATGATTTCACTTGGATAGTTTGTATTTCCATGCATATGATTTTAGTCAAGGGAAAATAAATCAAATTATAGTAGGTTTCTCTCCAAAGTAATCAGTTTTGTTGTTTTATACAAAGAAGATGAGTAATTTGTTTTAGATCTGATATCTAATTGATGTGGCATATCATGTACTCATCCCAATTTCCTGCATAATGGATTGTGTTCATCAGTGGCTTCTTGGGGAGGGGCAGTGGAAGCAGACTGCTGCACTACAAAGAGCAGCATTTCATCATGCTGTGGCTCACAGCTGACAGGTTGGCTGCCCTTCTGCTGTTTTATCACTGTTTTAAAGGTTTTACATAAAGCCTTCAGCATGCATGCACCTGTGGTATTTTCTTCAACTTGCCTACGTTACCTCATTGCCAAAAGAACCCAGACTCTCAGGGACCTGAGTATTTTGACAGTGCTGGAGGCATACGCTTTGTCTTAAACAGGCAGTTACCTGTTTGTAAGCACAGCTGGAGTTTCACTGCTCTTTAATCTTGATACATGAAAATTTGTAAAGTAAAAATTTAAGATTGTCTTCATTTATCCAATTTTCACTTTAAAACTGGATGTTATCATTGAAGACCCTTCTGGAAGACAAACGAAAACAAGTATTTGTGGTCCAAGTTCTTCCATAAGAAAGCATTTTTGGCCTAAAAATTTCAGATAACTAACTCTTTTTTTAGTTTTTTTTTTTTTTAATTTACTTATTTTTGTATGTGTATGAATGTACTATCTGCATGTAGGTTTGTGCACCCGTGTAGTGCAATGCCATGGAGGTCAGAAGAGGGCGATGGATTCTCCTGGAACTGGAGTTAAAGACAGTTCTCAGCCACTATGTGGATGCTGGGGATCGAACCCAGGTCCTCTGTAAGAACGGTCGGCACTCTTAACCACTAGGCCATCTCTCCAGCCCCTCAGATAACTAACTCTTAATTATACACATATTATTAATGCTTCTATTTATTTTAAAAATTAAGGCCAGTAGGATGGCTCAGTAGATAATGTCCCTCAACTTGAAACCCTGGCAACCTAAGTTCCATACCCAAATTATGTGTGAAAGTGGAAGGAGAGACTGGACACCACAGGGTTGTGGTTGCCTTCTCCCATGCATGCTGTTTCATGAATGTCCCAACACACATTTGGGCAAACATAAACACATACTTACATTAGGGCAGGAATTTGAAGCAGATTCATGGAGAAATCCTGTTTACTGCTTTGCTCCCACACTCAGGCTTAGCTAAACTTAGACAGTCCTGGACTGCATGCCCTGAAAATGGTGTCACACACAGCGGGCTGTGCTGGCCTACATCAATTAACAATCAGAACAATCCCCTACAGACTTGGCCTCAAGTGAATATGATCTAGGAACTTCTTCATTTGAGGTTTTCCTCTCAGATGAACCTAAACTGGTTCACGTTGACAGGTAAAACTATCTAGGCAAGGTTTTAAAACCAAACTGCTGACTTTGTTGATTTAGAGGAGTTCATTTCATACATTCTGAATGAATCACTTCTATTAAAAATAAATTAAGGATACAAATGACAGGGCTTTTCTAAGATGGCAGCTCCCAAGGTGACTGGTATGTTCTGAGCAACTAAGGGCAAAGTTGGGGAGGAGGACATAGGGGGCCCCAAGAGTGTTTGGAAGCTTCAGAGGTGGTCTGAGGACATTTGGATCCTTAGGGACTAAAGTTTGGCACTATAGACATCACCCGCGGGTGTCAGGAGACAACAAGGATATTCCCAGTGTCAGCTGAGCCTTTCTCCTACTGAACCCAGGTACAGACCTTGGTGCCTGGCCCTGGAGGATTGGCTGGTAGATTAAGGTGGGTGCACAGTGGTTCCATGAGTGCATCTCATGGGGTGAGTGATTGGAGTTCACGCTACTTGGATGTGGGGGACTCCAGCTGCATTGCGAGGGAAACATTGTGACTTTCCAGCCCACAGGACCAGCAGTGCCTGGGGCCCTTAGGGTGTGGATTTCCATGGCATGGGGGTTGGGGTATTTTGTGGCTTAGTCCATTGGGCAAACTGTTTGCTGGTTGGGTGAGGGGTGTTGTTCTGTACAGTGTTAGGATAGAGTTGAGATTTCGAAGCCTAGAGTATCCATACCTGTACATCAATTAGGAAGTCAGCAAACACATGGATAGTATAACCAACATCATTGTCAGCTCAATAAGCACCTAGGCTTCACATTGGAACCACTCCCAACAGAGACTACCCAAATGCCTAAAGCTCAATGAAAGAAAGACTCAGGTGGATCTCCACCAAACACTAATACCCCTATTCAAGTACTCTCTAATGTAGACCCCTTGGATATAAGTCAGGACACAGATCTCAAAAGAACAATTATAAGTATGATTAGAGAAATTAAGGAGTAGAGGGAATTTAAGGACCTTATAAAAAAGGAAGTCCAGGATCTAAAAGAAGACAAGGATAAATTGAAAGAGGACAATGATAAATTGAAGAATGAAATTACAAAAGATATAGAAACATGGAAGAAGATTAAAGTTGAAATGAAAAAAGAAATGCAACATTCCACAAACAACTTGGAAAGGATGGGGAAAATAATAACAGAATTGATGAAGTAGAAAACAGAATATCCTTGTTCTATGGGTGGGAAGGCAAGGAAGTCTCTCATATCAGAACCTTTGTGGCACCTAGAAGGTAAGTTTCATTAGGACTCATTATAACTAGTTGTTTCATGTAGGATCCACAGAGGGGTTCGATGTTTATGGCAATCTGAGGCTTTTCTTCCTTTGAATGTTCAGACGGGTCAGCCTTTCCGTTGCCACTTTTTGGTACATCCTACTCAATGCAAACCTGTATCTTTTCTTTCTCAGCCGTTAAGTTGGTGACGTTTTGTCCTGTTGGAACAAACAAATCTTTTCCCATAGTTAGTTTTAAGATTTGAATTGCAAGGGTTTGATGAAAAGGTTTCATGTCTTTCTGTATCCCCCCCCCCTTTTTTTAGCGTATGAGTCTCCAGAAGACAGTTGTATTATACATGACTATAGGGTGGAGTCAAGGCACAGATTTCATCAAATTCACCCATGTTGTTTTGGGTGACTATATATGATTAACTTGGGAAGCAAACTTAATTTTTACGTTAAATCATCTTAAAGAGAATGCTACAAGGTGATACTGTACAACAGAGAAATTATAGAGAACATTTGTATGTGTCAATCCCAAAGTTCTTGCTCTACAGATTTTATGTAAAGCAAATGTGGGCAACAGCGAATTATATCTCCATTTAATTCAGATGCATTACCATTTTTATCAGATTCTGTAAACCAATGTTGTTTAATATACACAT